>JANHFM010001779.1:66459-76576 GCA_032468115.1 Grayia smithii | reverse complement strand
CCAACACTGGAAGTTTTTAAGAAGATGTTGGATAACCATTTGTCTGAAGTGGTGTAGGGTTTCCTACCTAAGCAGGGGGTTGGACTGGAAGACCTCCAAGGTCCCTTCCAACTCTGTTATTGTTTTCTGTTACTTTTCTTAATGCACCAGGTTAACTGGGAGACTATGCATTCCAATCCCAATTTAGGCACAAAAGCTGTTTATTTGGACTTTGGACCAATCTCAGTCTTTTACATTTTTAAAAATATAAATGTTTTTGGAAACAAATGCCATAGGCTTTGGTCCATATTGCACATATCATGTTATTTTCATTTAGGAGTTACAGGTGTTCGATAAAACACATCAGGATTCATTGATGGATTTTGTAAGGGAAGGGTGAGATATGATTTATTAATATTTCTGTCCATCATCCTTACCTAGTTTTGCTCACTCATAGAGTTTTCGTGGAGAAAGTTTAACAAACATGAAATATTTTTCCTCCTTGTCTCTAGCCTCACACGCCTGGGACTAATCTTGTTGCTGCTGCAGTATGTTGCTGAATTCCTCTTCCACATGGCTCGCCTTTTTTATTTCACAGATGAAAACAATGAAAAGTTGTAAGTGCTCTTGGATGAATTTTGGATAATGTGGCCAAAGAATTCACCAGTAAATTCACCAGTAAACTTTTTTGTAATCCTGGAACTGGATGTCCTTTCTAATGTGCTTTTATCATGTTTTACTGCTAAAATAAAGTGACTGCTAGCATAACTTGAATGTGATGGCTTGTTAGCTTAGGAATAAAATTCCTTTTTCTACTAAGTAGGAAAAACTGTACATTTCAATCTATGAGGATAAAGAATTACATGGACAAATTTTTTTTTGTCTCAAACATGATGCAAATCTGTTTATCAAAAATGAGACGATTGATCTCAGCTTTCAATATTACTGGAAGATCTGCATTCTTAGTTATTGATATGTCAGATCTCCTGATGCAGAAGTCGGGTTACTTGTGACAGTCTTTCAGAGAACAGCACATAGTAACAGTTGCTATTAAGTGAAATTCAACACATTTTAATGCAAGAATCATTTTTTTTTAATTTCATAAGGTTTAATGCATGGGCAGTAGTTTTTGTCATCTCACGACTTTTCACCCTCACCCTTTCTGTGCTGGTCATTGGCTTTGGGCTGGCTCGAGTGGAGAACCAGGCATTTAACCCTGAAAAAGGAAACTTCAACACTTTGCTTTTCAGGTAAGTTTTTTTATGAGTTCTGGATGCTGAAGAAAGATGGTTTGGGGCCTTGATGATTAGAAAAAAAATAGGGATTGTCATTTCATCTCTCTGTTCATTTAGAATAGATTTAATTATTCATATTACTTACTCATGATAAATAGATTGGGGAAAAGTAGCAGCATTATTGCTTCTTCTTCTATACATGTTTAGTTAAAAACTTTTGCCTTGATGGCTTTAATATTGTTAACAAGTACAGTGACACCATTGTTGTTAGGGATTGGCATTTGCTGAGGAATCCCCTCTTCACTACTGTTTTAAAACTGATGAACAAAGCAATCCTGGCTAGGGGAAAACTACTTTGTAGCATTAATTTTGATACAGTGCTTAACCAGGATTAATATTAATAGGAAGGCATGTAAGGAACTCATTCTAGAAAGTGGTGGGCATGAAGTCTCCCAAAGCCCAGACCAATCTTTTGTGATTGACTAATCATAAAGTAATCATAAAAATTAATTGGTCACTATTTTGTAACATTCCTGGATTTTTATTGCATACAAAAATGGGTGTGAAGAATATGCTTAAAGCTGTGGTATATATCATAACAATGATATTATTATAGAACTCATGTTCTAGGTAAATGAAGACAACAATTTTAAAGTAATAAGCTTGATAATTTTTTGAAGCGATGAAGCATCTGAATAAAGATGCTATCATATTTTAAAAATTTTGTTCATAGTTGCAGAGCAAAACAAAAATCCTGCCTACCAATATACAAGTAGACTGTAAAGAGGACTCAGCTTCTTGAGGTTTGCCAACCTCAATTTCTCTTACCTTAAGTCATTCTAAAAAGAAAACCATTTCCAAGACAGTTAAATTGCTGTAACTTGTGGGATTGGTCTTGACTGTTGCAGTAAAGCTTTACCTTCCCTCCTGCTGACCATGCTTATTTCCCTGGGGAAGTTGTAATGCTAAATAGGGTCACTGGCTCCTGCCATTAACAGCAGAGGGACAGCTATCTCTTCCCTGTTTCTCAGTTAACAGAGGACTGATCAAGTGATCATTGAGGAAGAGTGACCAGGGCTCCCCAGGTCTGCCGTGGCTCACCCCTGAAGGAGCTGTGACTGCATGCAGGTGATGATTCTCACCCTAGAACAGACCAGATCCAAATGTGCTTATTCCAAATATGTTTGCCTTGCCTCCTCCTAGGATGGGTGTGTTGCTTCTGGTGTGTTTCTCACAGGCCTGGATGATGTGGCGCTTCATTCATTTCCAGTTGCGACGCTGGCGTGAATACTGGAATGAACAGAACACTAGAAAAAGGATTCCAGCCACTGTCCACTTCAAACAGCAAGTAAAGACAATGAAAAGGGAATCTGGTGAGCATCCGGCCCGATTGTCCATGTACTAAAGCTGCAGAATGCCTCTTACTAATCAGTTCAATTGATAAATGTTGATGGGCTAAAATAACTAACTGGGAAGTAGATTTTTAATTAAATACTTTAATAAAAGTATTTAATAAGAATGAAAAATTACAAGAACCGAGTTTCCTACGTAGGAAAAAATATCAAAGGTTTGGAAGCAGGGGAGAGGAAATGTCTCCTTTAAGCAATGGACCTGCACCTAGTTACTTAGCACCAAAGTGTATGCATTTCATTCAAAGAATTATTTCCATGAATATGCAATATAGTTTAATTTACTTTTATTATACATATAAAAGGCAATGATGAATAATATAATGCATATCAATATGCAAATATTTTATTGAATTAAAGCATGTAAATAAGTGACTTATGCTGGCTCAAGCTTTTTTGTTCAGCAATGGCCTCAATGCTCCTGCTGTGCTAGAAATACTTCCTGTGATGCTGTTTCTATCTACTTTATTGTGTTATGGGTTAAGCAAGGGAACCTTTTTCAATGTGATTTCACTCAGTGGCTCTGCTAGTTGAAGATTCTAGGGAATTCAGTCCTACACATTTGGGGAGCACAAGGTTGGGGAAATCTGCAGTGGGCAATGAGGTGACATGACATTTCTGAAGAAGTCTGTCTCTCCATGACGTAACTTGGAAGCCTCTTATCAGCCACCACTGTTTCTCTTTAAAGAAACATGATAGAGAAACCAATCTGTTAAAACAAATTTCTCATTATTATTCCCCTTCTCTACTCTCCATTACAGGTTACCATGAAAATGGAGTAGTAAAGGCAGAAAACGGTACCTCACCACGGAACAAAAAACTCAAGTCTCCGTAGAGCCAAAGCACAGCCGACATGGGATGTTTGAGGAGGAGACAGGTGCAAGAATGAGGACTCTGGAAATAAGAAGCACCTTCCTCTCTTCTGTCCTCACAATGCTCCACCTCAAGTGATGTGCCCACAGAGTGAACAAGCTCACTCTCTCTCCTCCCCCATCCTCATGTCTTTCTGTCTCTGTCTCATATTTGCAATAACCAAAAGGCCTTCATCCTTGACAGAGAGGCTTAAGAACACCAAAAGCTTTTCCTTGTCGTGTTGTGTATTGTGCAATTCAAAAAAAAGTTTTGCTTGTTTTCATACCCCCAGAAATTGTTGGGGGGGGTTATTTTTTTTAGAACCCTGTTCCCAACATTCCTTTTTTCTCTTTCACTTCCTTACATCTGTTTTTTGGCTTGGAGAGATTACAGCTTCAGCCTATGATGGAATTTGGTTCTGAGAGTAGATTTGGGGGATTGTAAATTCTTGTTTCTCTAGAAAATGCATTCTTGCAAAGATAGGTTTTGAAAGAAATGCAGTTTTAGTCCTGTTCAAAGAGCATCCTCTAATCTGAATTCTGTAATTATGTTACACATTCAGTAAGCTTTGTAAAATAGTTAGGATATATCAGGTTTCCAAAACATGATGGAAAGATACAGATGGTTATTTTTATCTGTTTGTGATTTATCATGCTCAGTTTTCAAAGTTAACGTTTCATTTGTCACTTTAGCTATCTTCTGAAGACTGGAGCAGATATGGTTCTCTTTCGTATCTTTCTCTTCTGGTCCTAAAACAGAATTAATGTTTTCTTAGAAACAATTGAATTTTCCTAAAAAAGGAGAATGTACTTGTCCTGTCAGTTTAGTATGTGTGAAGTATGATTTTCATCTTCATTTGCCTAGGAAGTCTCAGTCTATAGCATCTTGAGGGAAGGAAGAAGCTTCTCCATTCATTTAAAAAGGAGCTCAGGGCATTTTTACTAGTGAAGAAGAGAATACGGTGATACGTTACAAGAGGATAATATCTTTCATGTTGGAGATTTTATCTGTTGATCTTAAGGAAGTGCTAGTGTAGCCTTGTTGTTTGAGTCATTCATGTTTAACACCATCCAATCATAGAATAGTGATGTTTTGTCTATGAAATGTACTCCTATGCATATTTTCTCAGAAGTAAATTCCAGCAAATTAAGAGAGGTTTATTCCATTTCATTGTGGTATAGAATTGCAACCTGGTATTTGTTTTCCCAAGCACCTCTTTTTCTAAGTTGCATCTAATAGGTTCTGAATTCATGCCTTTCCTGGTGTTCTTATTTGTAAAACTATAGTTGCTTAGCAAGTTCAATGAGGTTCAATTATGAAAGATAATGGAGGGGAGAGAAGGAATAAGGGGGAGAGCACAATTTGTAAAGCTGGTGGATGATATTAAAAATTGAAATCTACCTCGGAAGCCACCCATTCCTATATGTCTTTTAGTTAAGTTGATTTGGCACCTACAAAAAAATTGGGGTTGTTCACACAAAACTTTTAGAGTTACTTTGTACATCTTTAATGTTTTTTGTTTTAATGAAAAGTGTCTTCTGTTCTCCTTTGTGTATGTTTAAGCATACTTCATTCAGCAGAGTTGCTTCATGACTATGTCTTGTTTTAAGCCCTAGTGTAACTGGATCATCTTACACTATTGTTCTGCTTTTCAAATAATACAAAGAAGAAACTTTTGATTTCTATGTTCTTTTGCCATAATTTGGAATAGAAATATCTATTTCATTAATAGATTGAATGAAATCAATAGAATACATACTTAGTGGTTGGGTGTCCCAGGATTTGGTCCAACTACTCCTTTTTGTCAATGCTTTTACTGTGTCTAAAGTAGGTCTGCATAAGTTAAGACCTGCCAAACCAAATACATTAGCCATGAGTTTCATCCTGCCAGAGCATCTCTGGTTTGCATTTAGATCAACTGTTAAGAGGGATTGGCTGCAGTCTTAGCAGACAGCAGTGCATGATTAATGAGTAGCGATAAGTTTCATGAGTCAGGGATTATGGCTTAGCTGTAAAATTTTGGGGGACTTTAAGAGGTGAAGACGACTATAAACTGTTTAAAATATTTGTATCTCTGAAGTATCATAAGTCTCTTTTTATCCTTCTCTTGCAATGGACTATAATGCTGCTTGGCACTACTTGAGACTGTACAGAGAGCTATTTTTTTCTTCCCACCAAAACCTTGAAATGTTCAGATCAGAGCCCTTCTGAGCTGAAATCAACTATACCATATTGTGCCTGTCATTCCTTAGCTCTTATTGAGTTCTAAATATACCTCATCTGTATCATTTTTATATAGGAGTGAAGGAGTAAACTGGGTTAGTGATGGTGCTAAGTAGGTCAGATATGGTGAATCAACCTACATGCATATGTGAATGTGATAACTCTATTGCTTGCGCCTAACAGAAAGCCTACTACTATTGCAAAGCAGATATGCATGGCTTCTACCACCAGAACAAGTACTCTTGGGCCTGTGAGGCATGTTGATGATCATCTTGCAATAGTGGGTGTAATAAAATTGCCCTGATTTTTAAGTATTTTGAATCTCTGGAAACATAATGAATTCACTGCACTCTTTTCAGTTTTTCCCCAAAGCTACCAAAATGCAAAAAAAAAAAGACTAAAAAAAACACAACTAGCCAAATATTTTACTTGCATCTTTTTGGGAGTGCTTTGGGGATCCCAAAATATATGTGCAATTTGTAGGCTTTCTTTTACACCAATTCTTTATACCAGTGTTTTAAATTGGAATTCCTTATGCTTTTTGTTAATTCTGAACTTAGTTAAATGGAGCTTTCTGACTTTGCACCAAGATCAGTCAAAAGACTTAAGTTTCCCAAAGAACTAGTTCTAGAAAGCTGCAGAAAAGCCTCCAAACAGGCCTTACCCTGACCCAGTTAGTTCAACTCCTTTCATCCAGCACCAGGTTTTCAACTGTAGTACAATTTTGTGCAAGTGCCTTACATTATCATATAGCCTTTCCAATCTTTTTATCTTTCATATTGGTTTTTCTTTGTATATGTATTGTTGTAGTTCACTTATACTGTATGCACTAGTTTAGCTATTCAAAAAAGGGGCAGCTTTTGCTGGATGCTTTGCTTCAATTTCTATGCCTTTTTGACCATAATTAGTTGCTTGATGAGTGTAATTGTTGGAACTGTTCTAGATGCAAGAATCTATTTTGTAATATGGAGCAATCCATAATATCACAAACATTTCCATAGCAGATTAGATGCTCTTGGTTTTAATTTTGGATGTGTCATTGTATTTCTAAAACTTTTTGAACAACTGCTTTTGAGTGTCTTTCACAGCGTCTGTTGCTAGAATTAGATGTTATGCTTAGTTTTGTAATTATTTAGGAACGGGGCCTTTAAAAAACATTATGCGGTCATTGAAACTGCAATTCTAAGCAAAAGTTACACATACATAAGACATCACCAATTTGTGCCACTTTTTATGGAGAATTGCCTTCTACTTTTGGGTGCTTTCATTCTCAAAATAAAAGATATTGGTGGAACAAGTTGGTGGAACAAAAGATGTTAATACAAGTGAAAATAACTTAGGGGGAATTACCTTTCCTCTCCAGCACTAATGGTCTGCTTCAAATTGCTGTCTCAGTAGATATTGTGTGTGGATCTAAAGAGAGACAACCCACCAACACAAATGGAATTTTAACCTAAGGTTGCCTTTGTATGAGTAAGCATAGTCTCACTCTAAGTTAAATAATAAGAGTCTGAATCTTAATTTACTTGGTTCCTCTATACTCTGCTTCTCCCACTACTCAATTAAAAAAGGTTGTATCAATTTATGATCTGAGTGATCTCATCTTGAGGGAAAGAAATGGGAAAAGTAGTTCTCCGTAATGTAATTATATTTGTTTGGGTTGGGGGCAACAGCATTAGCTCTCGGACTTATTCTTCCTTTAACACAGGATTAAGTGCGGAGAACCTCATAGAGCATTTTCTTTTTTTCTTGTTCTAAGTCAAGGGTAAGCAAATGTTTGGGTCAAAGTATGTTTGTAATTTTGAGAACATATGCTGAGCATGTTTGCAGAATGAGTGTCAGGTTAAATATGGTCTGTCAAAAAATATCCATTTAACAAATGTGAACTAGCCCCAAGATATTATTTGTTACCCCAGTGGGACCTCAGGGTTGCAGATAATGCCAGAGGCTGGTGCTTCATTTTAAAGTATGCCACCTTCCTAATTTTATTAATTTTTTTTTAAATTGAAACTGTTTTTAAAAGGTTAGGGAGCATGATGGGGTTCAAGAAGTTGCAATGGGCACAAATTTGCCTATCTCTGGCTTAGATGGATCAAAAGATACGTAGCATAATATTGAGATCTAACTAAGTGTTCCAAAGCTCAGTAAGTAGTAAATCTTTATGATTTTGGAAATAGTATATGGTTTGCTTTTCTTAGAGGTATCCATGTGATAAAACAGCTAGCAAAATAATTAAATGTCTTACCCATACAATTATTTTTTTTTAGACTTTGTTTTTTAAACAAATTGTAGAAGTTATGTAAAATGCATTGTGATGGTTGCAGATAATTTGCTGCCAGTCTGGTTGAAATTAAGATTTTGTTCTGTTTCTGATACTATTAAGTGGAAAACCGTTTACCTCTATACATTCTTTTGTGTCTTCCAGAAGAAGAAATCTTTATTATCCTGAAACCACAGCTACATCAGGGTTATTTCTAAGGGCTTTGTTTTGTTGACCTTCTTCAGAAATTAAGTATTATAATTGTTCTACAAATGACAGTATAGAGCAGAAAATGTTATATTAGAAGTGTACATGGCTGGGGTTTTTCCCATTAGTAATTTTAATTATGGACCAAATCTAAGCCTAATTTTGCATATTTAAATTTAATCTTGTTGTCTCCTGGTTTGCAGGGAGGGAAGGGACAATTTTGGGGGATTTTTTTTTTCTCAACGTTTTATTCCCACCATTGGAAAATTGAATTTGTTTATGATTTTTTTTGTTATTGTTAAAGTGCTTTTATGAAAGCAATCTGTGATATAACTATTTTTCTGAAATAAAAAAGGCATAGAATGATGAAAAGTACCATTGTTCATTCACTACTAATGTATTCTTTGCCATGAACTATGGTTCATGGTTAGGCATGGTTCCTAACCAGCTTGGTGTTCATTGCTGCAGGCTTCCTGCTTGCCTGGCTGAGTAATATCAGAATATTTGAAACTCCTATGGAATATGCTGACGTTGTACAAAGTCCCAAAGAAGAAAATTCTGGACAGAGCCAGTGTACTGGATCTGTTGAAACATATAAGATAAAGCTTGCTTGGTTCTTATATGTAAACCTAAGTAAGTTTTATCCTTTCTTAAATGAAGACGTATAATTTTACTTGCTTCAGGCAACAGGAAAGAAATCATATTAACAACAGACTGCCATTAAATATCTTCCCCTCATCCTTTAGGGACTCGAAAGTTCTGAATTCTGAGGTTCTTGTAATACATGTTTTCAGCTTCACTGGGACATAAGATGAATGGTTAAGGGATTTAACTTTTCTGTGCCTTTGTTATAATAATAAAATTAATTTACATGCCACCCGACTGCCAGCAACTCCGGATGGTTTACAGATTGTTAAAAACATTTTAAAACAAGTAACAACCCAAATTCTGGATGGAAAGAAAGACAGAAAAGGAGTGTCAATTGCACTCACTGAAGGCCTCAGTGAAAAGCCACACATTTCGAGTCAGTAATGTGGGAGTCATACAAATCTCGGGGGAACCGCATTCCAGAGCACAGGCGCTGCTACAGAGAAGGCACACTTCCAGGGACTTGAAAGATGGAACCCAGAGTACGCCAACCCTGCCAGACTGAACCAGCTGGGATATACTGTGGGAGACAGGCATATTGTTCATAACTGATAAAGTAGGTCTATTACTAAAGGACTAAAGGATAGTTATATTGACACAGAATCCCATAACTGTCATTTGCTTCCCAGGCAATAAAATAAAGATCTACCCATAATTATATGCACTAAGATAATCACCCTTACGCTACTAGAAGGATCAGAGCTGTGATAGACTGTTTTTGTCAAGTAATTTGGAAAATGATAAGTTGAATATATGGTAGAAAAAGGAAGGAATCCGAGAGCAGCTTTCAATAATTAGCGTTTTTAATTGAAATTGATCTTGTACAGCTGGTAACTGCTAGTTTTGAACTAATCAACACTGGAAAGCTCTGAGGAAGTCAGGGTATCTTATCTGATTTTCCCCATGAGAACACATTTTAATAAGCTGCAAAAAAAGAGAGAGAAGCCAATGAAAAGTTGCAAATGCTGTACTTTCATTTTTTAAAAATTGCCACCTGTCCTAAGAGCATGTACAGTTAATCTGCAGTAGTAAGATTTTTGTTTCTAATCTTCAGAGTAAAATGAAACAAAAGTCAGAGTGTTTCCTTTTCTAATATTTTTTTTTTAATTGCTGGATGGGGTATGTGAAAACACAGACATAATATGCTATTGGGAGAAGGAAACACAGTGAATTTTTAATCACATTTATTTCTTTTTCTTTCTCACATTTCAATTTCATTTTCAAATCTATTACCGTATATTCCGGCGTATAAGACGACCCCCAACTTTTCCAGTTAAAATAAAGAGTTTGCCAGCCATGCATCT
>JANHFM010001779.1:55173-66359 GCA_032468115.1 Grayia smithii | reverse complement strand
TAAATACAATAATAAATCTAATATAAAAATTAAAATTTAAACTAGTTAAAAATTTAACATTAAAATTTAAAACTCTAAAAAATTTAAAAACTAAAAAGAAAAACCCAGGCCACCCAGGTCATATGATGTCCTCAAGACTCAAGCATCTTGAAATGCTTCTTAAAATTATGATCAATCACCTGCATTTTCATCTAACTATGGTTAGGTACATTCTCTATGGATAGCATTGGGGGCCTGTGGAGATATTAGGACTTACAACTAAATGGACAAAATTTATCATCTGCCCTTCAAAAGAAAGCCATTCTTAAGATTTACTTCTGTGTCACAGTAATGCAGGCACATTTTACACTGATAATGAATACCCCCAATTTGTAATGCACTCTGACAACTCTACTAAATTTTTAATCAGCCTACTAATTAGGTGGCTGAAAACAAATCATAAACCATTTCAACATAACTGTCAGAAATGTATCAAATTTTAAACATTTTGATTTTATTCTGCCAGGTAAGTCACAATTCTTTTCCTCTGTGTCTTTTCTAATTAAAATTCAACTCCAATTTTTCTCTAGTAGAACTGTTACTTCTCATTCCATGGAAGTAGTAGTGACATAAATAAAATGTTTCAGTACTGATTATTTTAGATTTATTCAATCTGATTGATCAAGAATAGTTGACTACAAGGACTACATAGTTAACTCATCTAGGAACTTGAAAGAAAATATGAATAGTTTATCATGTCCACTATTATTTTACTCACAATAACCAACCATGTGCATCTTTTGTGGAGCATGAAAGGAGGTACCCTTTCCTGATACTATTCTCTGGTAACTGGAATAGGTCCATATTGTAAGCCCCTCTTTATGAAAGCTGCAACCATTTGTGATGTTTGAATGTAAAGCGATAATAGCTATTGATTTATCGTCTATGATCATGTAAAGGGAATATCTTCCATCATCCTCAGACCAACAGCTGCTGAATCAGCATAATTAATATTAGGTATGGAACATTTTCTATGGATATTTTCTTCAAGTGCTTACCTCTTTAGTTCCTCTATTGCTGCCTTGCGGGGTGCAAAATGATGTCTCATAGACTGCACAACAGATGCTGGGAAACTTTCCAAATTGCTTTCCATATAATTCAACACATAATTATCTGCATCCACAATAATGAACCTGTGGCCAAACACTGCATAAAAGAGACAATCTCATCATCATGACCAACTACCTGCCAGTTCCAGAAATATAAATTTGTGCAACTTTTTCAGAGATGGGGATGGTGCACATTTTTTCAGCCTTTTAAATTCTCAACATCAGTGGTGATGTGGCAACATTGATGGAGGGACAAAGCTGAATATTTTGGGATTTTTTAAAGCACCTAAAGGTGATTTAAGCCTAGCAACAGCATAATGTGCTTATTTTAAACCTTTTCAGTAATGCAAGGATAACATGAAAAATAGAAATCTGGAAAGTATCAATATGCCATTGAATTGCATTGGTGGAATCCTTGAAGCTCTATAAATGAAAAAGATGGTATGGAACTATCCTTGCCATAGATGACTGACTATTTTCTTAGAAGAACAAGCTTGCAGTCCAAGAAGTAAAAGGTTTTAACTAAACTTGCAGCTCAACAGCCACCTATTTTTTGTTTTGCAAAACAACTGAAGGAAAATATAAAACAAGCTAGCCATACCTACCAAAACAGGACAATCACATTACTTTCTATCAATATTTTGATTTCTATTCTGATCTGAGGAAAATGTGTATGGCTGTAGAAATAAGCTGTAAGAGGACTAACAATATGTTTTACCTCTGCCATTTCTTAGTGCTTTATTAGTCAGTAAAACAGCATTTTATCATTCCAAGGGATATCAAAGTCAGATCCCTCTCCAAAAACCCAGGTTGTAACTAACCTGAAAAGATATGTCACTTGTGAACTTTATGGCTCAAATAACAGTGCCTAATGAAAGCAATGGGAATTGGAGAAAAATTATCTAGCTTGTTTTAGCTGCAAATTACATAACTCTTTTATGCAAATTACATAACTTTATGCATTCTTTATGAATAAGTCTGACAGAGGAAAACATTCTTTCTTATGCAAAAAATATAGAATGAAGAATGAATATGTGCCGAAATATTTGTTTCTAAAATATTTATACTCCATCTTTCTACTTACCTTCTATCATAGCGCCTATGGTTAAATCAGCAGGTTCATAATAAACAGGATCATCTGTAGAAGATCCTGGCTTTGGGACTCTGGTTTTGCCTAGGTATTTGCCACCAATAATTCCTGAATTACGCACAGGTGGTTCATAAATGCTTATCATATCAGTAGCAAGGCAATAAGAGAGGACGAAATGTCTCTTGCTGTCATCAGGGTTTGAGGATTCCTGGACAGATTAAAGGTCAAATGTAAACTGCAAAATATGCTGTGCTTAAAGGGCTTGTTCATGTTTCGCTATTCCCAACATGACATCTTCCTGAAGGTACTGAAACTCCCAGAATTCTAGTCATACTGAATTAATCCATTGTGTAAAAAGCAGATTTAAATTGTTAAAGTCATGTATTCTCTGTTCAAAGCAAATTACATTACTCTCCATGAAGATGCCTATTTAACTTCTGCTTAAATATCTCTACTGAAGGAGATCCTACCACCTCTGAATAAAGGGAATAAAGGGAAATTGTTTTCCTGTTAAATAGCTCTGAGTAATAAGAAAATTTTCCTAATATTTAAACAAATTTTGTTCTACAATTTTCTGGACTTTATAATTCTGTTAATACAGTTTAAGACTTCATTAACCTATTTAACAGCCACATCACACTGCTGGTTCCTCTTGAATTTATAATTTAATCAAACTCTTCTACCGTGTGACAGACAGGAGTATTTAATGGAAACTTAATCCTTTGATAGGACATCTATCTTTTATCTTGTTTCTGGTTTTATACACATTACAGTTGCTCTCACTACTGAAAATCTTCTGAAATGCAATCTTACAGTAATAAAATTATTTGAGTATTCTGAAATGAAAGCAACAAAAAAGGACTATAGCTACTTAAGCTGAGAACTGGCTGAGATCTCCTCAACCAGCCAAGGCAAACTATACTGTATACATAAACAGATGTGTGTTTCCCATTACTCCCTAGTTTGAAAATTCTCAATTTTAATCAGATTCTATGTATCCATCGTGCTTTGAATTGAAAAACTATCTGATATAATATTTTAACATCTGCTTCTATTTTTCATTGACTTGTGTTAGAGTTAGAGTTAGAGTTTTTATTATTATTATGAATTGATCTTTCAGCAATTTCATCAGGTTGTCAAAGTGATCAAGAGTTTAAGTTAAAAACTCGTATATATGAATATTTATGACACTGAAATTGTACTCCTTGGATATTTACCTCTGGAGGTAAAATTAACAGAATTTCTAATCCACAACTCAATAACCACTCTGAAAACTGTAAATCATGAGAACTCACCATTCGAACAGCATAGCGCAAAATTTTGTGGTCATTCTCTAGCATTTTAATAATATTTTTTCTAGGGGGTTGTGGAATCAAATTGAAACAGTTTTGAAGAGAGTCTTCAAGGAAACCATAACCATTGTAGGGAGGAATTATCTGTACATAAAATAAGCCAAGAAAAAAAATTAAAATATTGAACCATGAAACTTCACTCACAATGTTGTAAATGACATGTTTTAAAGTTTTTAAAAAATATATTTAAAAGTAAATTTAAATAAATTTAAATGCTTTAAAAATGTTAAAGAACCTTACTGTACTCTGTTGTGGAGCATCAGTAAAAGCAGAAATGGGATGGGTAAGACACCATTATGTTTATAACTAGGAGATTCTGTTCCTAGGAAGTAGCATTGACATATTTCTGTTCATCTTAGTTCTCTAGTCACTGACAAAACAATTCAATGTAGAATTGTTTATTTTCTAATAAATCTGGAAGTTTTATTAAAGGGACAGATGCACATGAAATGTTCATCTCCAATCACTCTTCCATCTGGAAGAACTGCATTTGGAGAGAGTAAAAAAATAGCAAAAAGCATTCTTCATTTGAAAAGAAGAGAAGGAAGGGATAATGAAAAACATAGTCTAGCCGAATTGATATCTGACACTTCCTTCCTGTTTTTAACTTCCACTACATTCTGACTAAATAAACTTACTAAAAACCTATTTTATTAATAATAATAAATAATAATAAAATAAAAATCTTATTACTTACTAAATAAATAATAACATTTGAAAAGCAGTCTAAGAAGTTAAACTCTCTACTGTGTATTTTGAAACTTATCCATTGGCAAGTGAATAAACAGTAATACTTTGACTTAATTAAGTGATGCTTCCTAGTACTTATATTCTTTGTGTCTATGAAGACTGACTTGCTTTCTGGAAGTTCTCTAGCAACTCTCATTTCCACTGCTGGTTAGTCCTTCTTCTCAGTCCTACTCCATGTTTTGACCTCCATTTCTTTGCCCTTTAATTAAAAACTGGCCTCTTTTGCAGCTTCTTCTTTGTTTTTCCCCTTTACCTGTTTGATTTCCTCTGGGAGTGGCTTCTTTACATCAACTGCCTGGAAGTCAGTGATGCCAAATTTATCCTGATAGAATTGTCGAGTGAACTCATCACAGTCATAGATAAAAAAAGTACGTCCAAGTAGAGTAGTGGGTTTGCCAACTGAAAAATCTTTAGCTGTAAACCATTCTAAGACCTCCTGATCAGAAATCTCTAGCACACAGGTTGGGAAGTTTTCTTGCAAAAAAAAAAAGGCAGTTTAGTAAGATTTCCATTGCTGCTGTTTATTCCAAATGTAGACATATTTAGACACTGGATAATGCAGTCCTTCCTTGGCTTGCTCACATTTTTAAGACAATCAGTTTTATGTATTATCATGGGCCTAATTTCCATAGCATCTGAGAACATATTGTCAAATATCATTTAGCCAGCATCTGAAAAAGCTGCATTAACTTTAGGAAAGGCAAACATGGGTTCATTTCAATACTTTATAAAAGAGTGTAATTAGAAATGAGTACTTCAATAGTGCATCTGACTGACTGGCTGAATAAATGCACTCTTATTTTACTAATTTTAGTACATCAGTCTCTCTGAAAATATATGCATTCCTTATCTTGTTACACCTGATTCCCATGTTGTATACTTTGTGTAGCAAATGTTAATAGATTCATATTATATCTAACAATATTTGTATGAAGATCTTGAAAGCAGTAAACCTTTTATTTACATACATATTCTTCTAGAAAATATTTATTTTTATACATATTATCCTAGAATTGTCAACTGGAAAAACTTAGTACCTTTCTTCTCCAAAAAAATTTTGGGCAGGCGCTGACGTCTTATCAGGACTGGGAAAGGATCTCTGCCATCATTTCGTTCATGAACTTCCCGCACCTCTACTGTGTCATCTGCCAAGTAGTAGTGGATAATAAATTTCCGGCTTTCACCAAACATGTTCCAAGTGTCATCCCAAATGGCATAAAAACGAAGAACCTGGAAAAAATGTAAAGGGTTCATTCTCCTCACGGAAGAATAGAAACTTTTTGTGAATCACAACTTAATAAAGAGGACAAAATTGTCTCTTCCTTACAATTACAGTTAAGACTAAGAGTCACATTGAAACTTCAACCAAACAACATAAAATAGCAAGGCACTGATTAAATCTATTAACTGCGCAGGTTCATATGATTTTGGGGACACATGAATACAGACGGTCCTCATTTAACAAGCATTTATTCAGTGACCATTCAAACTTTATGATGGCATTGAATGAGGGGTAGGTATGACCAATCCTCATAGGCAGCATTGCATTCCCACAGTCATGTGATCATAAACACTTATGATGGACACTTGATACCTGGACACTTGATACCTGGTTTGCAATTATGTTGCAGCACCCCAGTTTGTGACCTTTGACAACTTCCTACAAGTAAAGTCAATGGGGAAGTCAAACCGAAGGTCACAAAAGGCAACCATGTAATGTCCTCACTTAACAACCCAGAGTGATTTGCTTAATAATGGCATCTGAGAGCACTGGGATTTCTATTGCTAAGTGGTGCAATCATGTGACATTGTACTTTATGACCTCATTTAGAAACAAAAATTTCAGTCCCAATTGCCGTTAAATGAAAACTATTTGTAATTTTACTATTTATAAAATTTTACTACAAGTAAAATGACTTGTAAACTTCACCTAAAATAGCTTTATTATCTTTGAAGATGAAAAGCAGAAAACTCACTCAGCAGTTACATACCTTTACTATCACTGACAAAGAGGCCCGCAGAGTTTCACTACTGCACAACATGCTCTAAATATATACAAATCATATAGCCCCTACAATTTAATTTTCTCCCATTTTAAGTATGTTTTACAATTGTACTTGCAACTTACTTTTCCACAGCTTCATTTACTGTAATTTTATTTATTTTCTCAGGGTGGGGGGGATAGATTGTTTGCTGCTTAAAATATTTTGAATACACAAAAAAGTAGGTTATGTATACTATGAAACAAACCTAAAACTCACCTTTTTGTCAAATGCCAAAAACTGCTTAAGTTGATCAAAATCTGAGGGAGTGACATACATACGTGGAGGCATTTTACGTAGCTCTATGTAAGGATCAAAAATCATTCGTTCTGGAGGGTTCAGTTCAATTCCTTGGCTTTCCAAAAAAGTCTGTAAAGCAGTAATCACATTGTTAATATTCAAATACGCACAGTAAGAAATCATGCAGCAGGGGGTGAAACTGTGATCTGTGGTGGGCATACTAAAAATGTCTTCCCACATTACTGAAATAAGGCAAGAAATTTCAGAACTTGTAGAAAAAACCTGCACTGCCTTATCTGCCATGACTTTATTCATCTAAGTAAAACTGAGTAAAATGCTACTCTATGAATGTAGGCTCTTTTGAGAGATCCCATTGTTTTTATTCTCAAAACAGACCTCCTATATATTATCAAGAGCTAGAGAGAGGGACAGGCAGACAGAGATTTCAATCAAATGTAAATGAAATAAATTACTAAAACTACTGTGAAAGTGTACAAGAATAAAAAATAACCATTATGAGAACTCAGCTGATAATGTAGCATGGATAAAAATATGTTTCATAATTCTAAAAACAAATCACATATACACAATGCTACTTATGGTAGAAATTTCTGTCTCTAAATTGTATATTTTACTATAGAATTAAAACCTTATTTTATTCCCATATTAAATACTGCAGTATTAGTTTATTACTGTAATGCTCTAGATTAGCAATCAGGATTACAGTACCTGGGTGAATCGATCACAGTCAACTATCCGGAAAGTCTTGCCATAGATAGTAATATTAATTCCTCGATTCAGATCTTTCCAATGATAATGATCCCCACGATCATTTTTGGGCAAACGTTGTCTTTTGATAAACTTGCCCTGAGGAATCCCTGAGTTTTCAACAATGGGCTCCATGACAGACATGCTATCATCTTCCAAATAGTAATAAATGCCCACTTGACGAATGCGGAAATGCTCTTCTGTAGACATAGGAACATCTTCTTGAAAGTATCCATCAAATTTGAGCACCTAGCAAAAAGCAAACAAACAAACCCCTATATAAGAAAAATTATATTGATGATAAAAATGACAGGAAACCCACTTGATGCTATGTGAGATCATCATATAATATGTATTACTGTATATACTATTAATATTAAATGTAAGTTTAGGAAAAGCTGCACTATCTTCATCAAAGCTAGGGAATTTCTATTTAGCACCGAGCTAATAGCAATGGCAAACTATTACTATGGCAAATTTTCTTTTGTATCCTATGATGGTACAATTGTGGAAGATACAGCTATAAATGTAAGTATAAATATAAGTAACTTTTGACTGACAAGAATACAACCAGCATAAAATGTTTTAATTTTCTATAACAGTGTTTATGCTGGACTTAGACTTAGAATAACTTTATTGTCACTTTCAATGTAGAAGCAGAAGTTTCTTTACACAGCATTAACAGCTTATATTAAATTCTGCACTGTAACATTTATTTTTGTAGAATTAAAACTGCCTACAATCCCCCCACCCAAAAGCATAACTTGGAGGTTGCTCATATGTTGATCCATTCTGTCTCCATGAAGTAGGCTAAACCGAATGACTGGCCCAGAAATGTGCTGCAAGGAAGAGGATGTACTTGAATCTAGCTCTACAGTACAAGTCTTAAAACATGTAAATAAACTATTGATAGTATACAGGAAAGTAGCCATAATGATGGTGAAGGAAAGCAGGATATTTAATGTCATTTTCTGTTAATAGATAAAAAGAAGTAAGCCTGGGAAAGGCATTTTTAATTCTGTATATTATAAAAAGGGAAGAAAGAACTCTGACAGTCTTTCAAGAAGCTATGATTATAACCTGCAAATAAGAGAGACCCAGCAGTCTTTTCAAGTTTGTTTCTTGATATGGATTACTTTAATGGGCTGACAAATAGATATCAGAAATAAACAGCTAATCTTAAACACTTAATTTTGCAATAAATACCTGTACCTGAAATCAGATGTTTGAGAAAATACCTTTTTGTCAAAAGCCACATGTGCTGGGATGAAATCTGAAGGTGGGGCTTGTTTAGGTTCACCATAAGTTAAGGTAGGTCTTTTGTTGGATAATTCATCAAGTTCAGACTGAGACAACTGATTTACATAAAGCCGATTTCCACCTATCCCCACAGTTGGAAGTTTCTTAAAGGCAAAACCATTCTTGAAATCTAGAGTTTGGGAACGATGAAAAGCAGTTTTCTACAGAACAACAACAAAAATACAGACTCAAATGCTGACCAGACTGATGTATCTTAAATAACACATTTATTTTTCAATTACCTTGTCTCAAATATATTTGTCTTTAGAGCTAAATTTCATTTATGACTCCCCCATTTAAAAAATTGTTCTCAAAAATATGTAATTATATTTTAACAATAGTTCACAACCTCTAGAACAGTTTTAAACTCTTCAGGGTCATAAAGTTTCAAACATTTTTAAATGAGGATTATATTTAGAAAAAATAAAAATGAAAGGAATATTGAAGTAAAATATGTTTAATAATACTCTTTAATAATACTCTTAGACTACATTTAACATATTGATGTAAATTTTAATGAGATGTATGAGGACTCCTTGGTGCTTTCTGAGCTTGGTTGTTTTGTTACAGATATTGCATAAGAGTACTTGCATGCCTACCGTCCCTGTCCTAATATTCATTTTTACTCTTACTCTTTTCATGTATTCTAACTATATTTATACTTTTATTTGTTATCTTATATATGCTTGACAAAATAAATAAATAAATAAATAAATAAAAATTTAAGCAAGTATGCACAAATGGAATGAATACACATATTTTAATCTATTGTATTAAAGTAAGAAAAATAATAAGAAGTGAAATGTTATTAATTAATTAATTGGCATGATTCTCAATCTGAAAATGCAAACTAAAAGGATGGAAATATTCAAAGTAGTTTCAATCATCATTTATAGTAATCATATATGATGTACTGAGAGTAAGCAATGAAACGATGGACTTTAAATTTTGAAGCTGATTTCTAAAATATTGTCAAAAATGTGAAAGATTGTCTTTGCATTTATTTACTGTGTGACTAACTGTATTTCCAATTTTTCTCAGGGACTTCTTATTTTTATAATAGACAGTAGTTAAAATTATTCAGAACTATCATAGTTGCATAGATTTTCATATAAATAACAATAGCAAATAATGAAATAAATATTCAATGTATTCTGAATAATATGGAAATAATAAACAATTAATACTTAATCATACATCAAAACTGCATAACTTTCTTGGGAAAGCTGAGATATTATGAGAGTCATTTTAAGTGACTATCATGCCATGGAACTAGTTATAAGCTGTCAGACTGAATGGCTAATCAAGTAATATATCTTGGTTGAGAAAATAATAGAAAGAAGAAATTAAGTCTAGATTTCAACTAGATTAAGTTTGAGCCTTGTGAAATTGTCTATGAAATACCTTGATTTAGTTTTTCAGGTGATGATCTGAATCACCACATTTACCCAAAAGATTTTCAGGAATATGTTTTTTTTATTTTATTTGTTCGATTTATATGCCGCCCTTCTCCCAAAGGACTCAGGGCGGCTCACAAGCTTCATAACGAACAATTAATAAATTAATATTAGAATTCAAAATTTAAAAATTTAGGCAATGTTGTAAGTTTTGTGGAAATAAGACCATCTTATTACTCAGGAGACAGATGGCAAAAATAGAACAATAAAATTATCTGTAATTAGTACAGAAACTTATCATAATGTGGACCTTCTATACTCCTGCTGTGGATATTTTGTATTTCCTTTAATCAGCTGCTGAGGCATATTATTGTGGCAACATAGAAATATAATAAATTAATAAAGAAAAGTACTTAAGTACCCAGTCACCTCTTCCCAGACTAAAAAAGTTATTTCCTGTATGATCAGGTTTACAGTAACCCCAATCGGTGGCAGCTGAGTTTGGATGACATCAGGAGGCAAAACTTTTCAGCCATGCATAACAAAGAGTGAATTGGCAGGATGGCTTATTAGGCTGATTTCTTTCTTTCTTTTTTTTTTGTCTGTTGTGCAAACACTAGTCTTATAATCAGCTAGCTAGCCATTCAAAACAGCTATATATTTTTTCTCCAACAAATCATTTTCAAGCTGAATTTTTAGAAAAAAAAATTTTTTGGTGGTCAGTATGAAATTCCCCTTATATTTTGTCTCATCCTTTACAGGTAGTCCTCAACTTACAACAGTTCATTTAGTGATTGTTTGAAGTTACAACGGCATAGAAAAAAAGTGACTTATGACCATTTTTGACACTCATGACCATTGCAGCATCCCCATGGTCATGTGATCAAAATTCAGATGCTTGGCAACTGACTCCTATTTATGATGGTTGCAATGTCCCGTGGTCACGTGATCCCCTTTTGTGACCTTCTGACAAGCCAAGTTGGTAGGGAAGTCAGATTCATTTAACTACCATGTTACTAACTTAACAACTGCAGTGATTCACTTAACAACTCTGGCAAGAAAGCAGGGTGGATAAAAATCAATGATTTTTAAAAAAAAATAAAAAAAATTGGATTTTTTTGATTTAAATTGGATTTTTTTTATTTTTATCAAATTTATTT
>JANHFM010001779.1:34070-44878 GCA_032468115.1 Grayia smithii | reverse complement strand
TTTTGAGGGTAGGAGTTGAAACAGTTTATGTCCAGGATGCGAGAGGTCTGTAAATATTTTCACAGCCCTCTTTTTGACTCGTGGTACAAGGTACAACTTGTAGGTTGTAGGTACAACTGCATTTTTGTCTTGCTTGTGCAAATCTCAAAGGCATTTACTGGCTGCTCTAGGAATAATATGTTGGACATCAACCTCTTCTATTCTTATGGATCTGTGCAAAGAGAATATTCACATTCATGAATTTTACCATCATATTAAAGATATTATTGTAATGGATAGAAATGTAAATGGCCTCTGTCAAATTTTGCTGGCCATAAAATCAATACAAAGATTTAGGCAAAACTATGCTCCTACCATGAGAATAATACTGCATAAAAAAATGAATGCTGTAAGTCCCACCATGAGATATCTAGCTCTTTGCATCTGCTGCACACTGCATAATCTGTATATTACAGATCAGTATTGACACACTAATTCTATACAAAAGGTGAGACTGAAGAAAACAAAGTAATTAATGCTCCCTCTTAAAACTTTTTCTTTAGCATTTGTTGAAATTTTTAAAGAAATCTAGACACACGGAACTTCTACCTCAGTGTTTCTCAACCTTCCTAATGCCACAACCCTTTAATACAGTTCCTCATGTTGTGGTGACCCCCACTGAATACCTTTCTCCAAAGTGGCACAGCCTTTGGTGGTTACCCCTCCTCTCCCTCGCAGCACATGCAGACGTTGGTCACTGTTGTTCTCGGCACTGCTGCCCCCTGGTCTGTCTCCATGGCGGGGAGGGAGGCGAGGAGGCAGGTAAAGGGGCAGCGGACTTGGCCGTTTCCCAAGGAGTCCCCACTGCTGCTGCTGCTGCCGCAACAGCCGTCACATATTGTAAGGCTATTCCCGGCCACTGGTGGTGCTTCCCACTTCTGCTGCTGCTGGTGGCAGTTCCGCCTTGTCTCCCGCGCAGCCTCGCCTCCCTCCCCTCCCACTTCTGCCGTTTGCTTGACGACTCTCAGCCTCACCCCTCCCGCCACCGTGGTGCCTTCACCTCCTCCTCCTTCCACCTCCTCCTCTTCAGTTTGCTTTCAATTGAGTCGCGCCAGCCCGCGGCCCCTTATATTGAGCCTATATTGATAAAGGAGTGGTGTCTCGGTTCCTAAGACCATCGGAAATAAGTGTTTTCCGATGGTCTTAGGCGACCCCTGTGAAAGGGTCGTTCAACCGCCAAAGGGGTCCTGACCCACAGATTGAGAACCACTGCTCTAGGAGAAAAATAAATTTGAATTCAGATAATGAATACTTTCCTCTATTCCTTCTTTTTATATACTGTATAAGCCCCCACAAAATATTTTAATTAGAAATTTTTTTCCTCCTAGGAATTCTAAACATTTTAGTATTTGTATGTGTCATTCTCAAATCAGTTGTATAAACATGACTAAAATAAAGTAATCTCCATAAACAGCAAACTGAACAACCTGACAATTTTTTCTATGTATTTATTTGGATTTGAAAAATAAAGTCAATCTGAACTGTTTATGTTCTACCCCTTTTCTAGATATGTAGATACCTTCAAACAGCAGTGGACACAGACACCTGAAAACAGAATCTGAATGACAATGACCACTCAATTATATATGGGCCATTTCAATAATTAACATGCATGAGGATATTTCCAGATTTGCCTTTCACATAAGCATCTAGATTACATAATAAGGATTCCGCTGTCCAGTAGACTTGTAAGAAGAGTGCCTGTTTTGCAAGGCTACCATAAACTGGACTAAAAGATGGATTCAGTTAGTAGTAGTGGCTCTGCTTGAAACAGGAAGGTATTCTCTCAACATTCTTTGCTTTGCTTCAGATATCTATTTTACTTTTGCATCTATGGACATAGTTAAAAAGCCCTTGAAATAGATGCTCCGTCACACATGTTGTAAATTATCAAGAGATTCAACAGTCAGTAAGCCTTGAATGGTTGCTTCAAGCTAAGGAAAGTATCCTTCAAGACTCCTCACTGTCCTAGCAACCAGCAGTAAAAACTTAACAGTTATGGGTTGTCAGGTATGAACAAACCAGACCTACACATGTAGGGTTCACAAACTAGCTACTTTATTGTTCTATGCCTATTTCAAAGGAATCTCCCCAGGCTGGCAGCTTTGCCTGGGAAACACTAGATAAGGCTCAAAGAAATTCAGGGGAGGTCAGACACTGCCCTCTTATTTTTATGTAAAAATTTGTCCAGACTAATTCCCTGCTTGAACCTTCCTCCCAACTGGGACAGTTGCTCTCCAACATCAGCACACATATGGCCAGGTGCTAAATATTTACACACATTTATTTAGTCATCCTATTTATATGGCTGCCCATCAGATTCTGAGTGACATATAATAAAAACCTATAAATCAATAATATAAAAACAATGCCTGATGGATTCAGTTTTGCAAGCTGAGTCTCCAGATCAGGGAATACAACAAGTGTGTCAATTCGTATTCTATTCTCCCAAAAGGGGAAATAGGATTGGATATATTTCCTTCAATCTAACTAGCATTTATTTCAACTCTATTGACCAACTTTGCTTCTGAACACTTAGCTTGTGTAATCAGTGAGCTGGACTTTGCCCAAAAAATTGAAAACAACATACCTGTTTTGTTGTTCAAGTCAAATCCTAGACGTGAACAGGGTTGGGAAAAATTTTGATAATTAAAGCCACCACCTAACACTGAGGAGGGAGCTTTCCATTTGTTTTTTTCTAAATGTATGATCATTTTAAAAATCAGCTGATTTTAGGACAATTTTATAATTCTCTAAGAAACAACCTCAACGTGATGGGAAATTGCGTCAATGATATTTCATCATTAAGCCACTGAAATTCAACAGAGGAAATTTCAGCAAAAGAAAATAAGGAAAAGCCCAGCACTGTTTGCAGCTAAGAAGGAATCAACCTTCCCCTATGTAGCTCAGAAAAGAAACGCAAGTAGGCAGATGACTCAAACAAGCTCATTGCAAAATGTATGGTTTTTTTTCACATAGCAAGAAAATATGCTCATAAGGGTTATATCGCTTCTCAGTCTTTTAGCTAAGATCAAGTGTAGTATATATCAATTAAATATCCTCTAGGGAAACAGGGAATGATGAACATGATGAGGTAGCGCTGAAGAGAATTTTCACATAAATTCACATTTTTTAATGAAAGAAAAAAGAAAACAAATATAAAGAACTGAAGTACTGAAAAAAAGTAGGATTCTGAAAAATGCAATAAAAGATGTAAATGTAAAAAAAAATGGGATTTGCGAAAAATACAAATGAGAGCAACGATTCACTTGCAATTGTATTTCATCACAGGATTATGTAAACTCATTCTGAGCCTCCAGAGAACAGGAAGGCGAGGTCTATACTGTATGTAGAACCAGTATAGCAAATGGGAAACAGCAAAGCATCTAACCTTTAATAAGCATGCTCTCAATCTCAACTTTACTTTTTATCTCTCTCCCTCTCCATATCTATCCTAATCTAATTTAACCTAATCTATTATTTATCTCTCTATATCTCTCTATCATGTTGAGTCATTAATAACTCCTGGAAACTTCTTGGACTAATGTCTGCAATTATCTTGGCAAAGTTTTTAGAAGTGGTTTGCCCTTGCCTGCTTCCTAGAGCTGAGGAAAAATAACTGGCTCAAGGTCACCCAGCTGGCTTTGTGCCCAAGGCACAATTAGAACTCACACACTCGCATATTCTGGCCGGATGCCTTAACCCAGGGGTCGGCAAACTTAAATACTCAGAGCCACTTGAGCCCGTTTCCCATAGAAAACAAAACAGTGGGAGCCACAAAACCTTGGTGGGTGTGGCCAACTAGATGTCATTCACTCCCACCCAATCACATGACCCCCCAGCCATGTCTATCCGGGTTTTGTGGCTCCATGTTTACTATGGGAAATAAATCGGTAACTCCCTCTCTCTCTCCCTCCCTCTCCCTCCCTCTTATCTTTCTCTTTCTCTCATCTGTCTTCCTTCTCCCATTTCTCTTTCTCTCCCCCCACCATCTGTGTGTCTCTCTCTCCATCTGTGAGTGTGTGTGTGTGTGTCTGTCTCGCTCCCTGGAGGAGGTGTTGGGTCTTCCCCTCCCCCACGCCCAAGGAGAGCCAGTTCTTCAAAATAGACTCGCCCAGGCTGACTTCTGCGCATGGGCCATGAAGTTTCAATCGCACTGTACGTGCACATGGTATTTTATGGAAGAGCCACACTCAAGGGGCCAAAGAGCCACATGTGGCTCGTGAGCCGCAGTTTGACGACCATTGCCTTAACCAACTATACCAACCCTACCTCAATATAGATCCACACTACCAAGAAAGCAACTGATTTGCCATGACAAAACCTCAGCATTCTTTACCAAATGTTTCTATGCACAATATTATCTGGTAATTGTTTATAGTGGGGAAAAATCCTGTTTCAGAAGTTTTAAAAATTTTACAGAATATTCCAGAATTTTCAGGGATTAAGAAACTTGGATTTCCAAGCCAAACTCTATGCCTATTGTCCAAAAACTGTCCAACCACAAGAAGAAAAATTCCCATTTGGATGGTTATAATTTTGTATTGTACTGAATAGGGAGCCCCATTTCCCAAGCTAATATCTTTCCAGATATTTGGAATTTCAACTCCCACAATGTTCAACTTCCAACAAGGCTCCATGTTTTCCCTTCTAATTTTACTTATCATTCAGTCATTTGTTTAGTAATTGAGACAGAAATATATGGAATATAGCTTCATATATTCTATGTCTAACAATCCATTTTTTCATCAGTAATAATGTTTACATTGGGAAGCAAAAAGCTAATCCAAGATGAACTGTGGCAAAGTAGTTTAGGGGATGGATTATGAGCAGGAACCAGATCTTAGCCTATCCTCAAATCTAGAAGCTTCCTGGGTAACTTTGGAGCAGTCACACCATCTTAGACCACCCTAAATCATAGACTCTTGTTGTGGGGAAAAAACAGAACAAGGGAACCCTACAGTATGTATGCCACCTTGACCTACAAAATAAAAGGCAAGATATAAATCAAATAAATAAACATATTTACTGCACAGTAGGAATCCATTTTCTTGTAATGCTCATGCTCTTATATGAATTATGCATTAGGTACCAAAACAGTTCAAGCTTCATTTTCCAGAACTTTAATGACTTTCCAATCTAGACTCTGCAAATTAAGATTGTTTCTGAATTTTCATTCAGGCTTGTCCATTATGCACTAGAGATTGGGAGTAAGAAACAATAATTACTTGGCACTAAACTGTCTGGAGTCAATGCCAGAAGCATAAACAAACATTTTTTGTCCATGTGACAGCAATATTTTTAAAATATTTTTTTTAATTAAAATATTTTTATCCTTTAATCAAAGCCTTGTAAAGACACTAAATAAATTTTTACTAGGCTTTACAAAGCCTTGTAAAGAAACTAAGGAAAAGACCTGTAATTTTAAAATAGTCATAAATAAGCTATAAGAGTTTCAGGACCAAACAGGGAACTCAGGTTTATACTAAAGAACAAAAAACTAGTAGAAGTCATTCAGAAAAACTAGCAGTTTTCTACAATCACAAAAGAGGGGGACAGTATAACTTTATTTAACTAATAGGATTTATAAATTGCTTTTCTGTTCATGAGTAACCTCCAAGTTATTATTTAAGCATGTTCTTTTAAAAAAGGAGTAATATCCCAACACAATATTTTTTAAAATCCCCCCATATCCCCAAACATTGCAGGTTATTAAAAGTCCCCCAAATTCAGTAAAGTTGAAGCCAAACTCATTTCCTCAGGAGCTAGATCTTTGAACCAACTCAGTTCTAATGCAGATAGCAAAACAAAAAACAAAAACAAAAGAACAGGAGCACATGAACTCATGCTGCCTCTCTTAGCTCAAATCCACCCTTTTGGTGGCAACTTATTTCTAATTCCAGGTTGGATGCCTAACTAGCTGAGGTCACTTCACTGACTGTAAGTTGTTCCCCAAAACATACCAGCAGCCATTATAATCATTTAAATTATACTCGCTGTAGATTTTGTTGGAAGGAAGGAATAACTCTTACCCCTTTACCTGTCATTGAATTTTCCAAGGCCCTATGAACAACTAAGATGCAAGACTGCCTGTTTAGTTTAGTGCTTAAGGCCCAGGACTAGAAATCAGGATATTGTGTGTTCTAAGTGTCAGCAGTCTTTCTTTCTTTCTTTCTTTCTTTCTTTCTTTCTTTCTTTCTTTCTTTCTTTCTTTCTTTCTTTCTTTCTTTCTTTCTCTCTCTCTCTCTCTCTCTCTCTCTCTCTCTCTCAGTTCTGTGAAGAAGACAATGGCAAGCCACTTCTAAAATCTTGATAAAACTGTAGAGACTTGTCTGGAGGCATTCCTGTGGCTAATGAACTAAAAGGAAGAACGATGAAGGAAAAATTCCTAACAAGGCTGCATCCTTCATCTCCACCAGGGTCATTCAAGAAGTCCTTCTCTTATAGTTCTGAGTAGAAATTATCACAGCTCTGAGGAGCAGTAAATCATATTATGCAAACGACACTTCGGAAGGATTTCCTCCAACACGCCTGCCTGTGATTACAAAACCTCCTTACAAGTTCTCGCCTCTGAATTTTGATTTCCACTAAGTTGCCTGGGACCCGTCACGGCGAAGCTGAGGGAAAGGAGGATTTTATCCGCTCAGGTTGGGTTCTCCGCTCAGTCCAGCAAACCAAATCGCCCAAAGGAAAACGGGGGTTTTCGCCGATTCCCCGTACTTACTCTGTGGGTTGCCAGATTCTTCATTATCCCAAACCGTTGCAAGAACTACTTGTAAGCAACGCATCGCAGTTGGAAGATGTAGCGGCATAACGTCACCGCCGCCCACGAATCCAAGACACAAACAAAACACATGCGGGCGGGCGCGCGCGCATACACACACAAACACACTCACTCCCACCCAGAACAACAAAGCTGCCGGGAAGAAAACAAGCAAGAATCATTTGCAACAGACGAGCATGACGAGGTCTTCTTTCAAACAGGAACTAATTTATTGCGGGCAGCGGAGAGGGCGAAGTGAAACAGGTTTGGAGATCAAATGGCAGTGAGCGTGTTGCTCCGGCTTCAGGAGCGACGGGGGAAAGAAACCTGCACACTCTCTGAAGCGCTTTCTCCAAAGCTACCGGGGCAAATGAAATGCAACCGGAGTCTCGGTTCAAACACTCACTGAAAAGTACCCCAAAGAAGCAGCGGGATTACGGGCACTTCAAGTCAGATGATTTGCCATCTCTTCCCGGGGCGACGGATGATGGATGGAGACTCTTGCTCCAGGCGCTTTATTCTAGTCTCCCGTTTCGCCGTAAGGCTGTTTCTTCCACCCTCTCCAGGCGCAGCGGCGATTCTGGACAAAACTGGTCCTGCGCTGGCTCCAGAGGAAGAAAGGCAAGGCAAGCGTCCCCCCCCCCCCTTTTTTTTTTTTTCCTGCCTGCCTTCCTACTTCTTGCAGGGATGCGGCGGGGACTAGGGGCCTTGCACGGCCGCCCGAGTGTCTGGGCTGCGCCGCGCCGCGTTACTCTGCACATCGACTCCTCCCACCCTCCTTCCGACAGTTGCTCCCCAGTTCGCGAAGACGGAAGGCGAGGGACTCTCGGAACGGCCACCTGCACCGCCCGCCACACGCGACAAGAGCGCCCCGCCTCTGCCTCACCTGTAGAATCGCACACCTGCAGGTTCGCTGTCACCTGGCCAGGCACCACTCCGCTGAGAAGTTCGCCAAACGGCAACCCTCGGTTGCTTGGACTTCTCGCGTTCAGAGGCCTAGCGGGGTGAAATCATCCTTAGAGAGGCAAGCTGTGTATTATAGGTATAGTGACCATACGCCCTTTATTATAAAGGAAAGTCCTGTATTTCACAAAGCAGTCTTTTAGATTTATTTGTTTCTCAAAAACCAACATTTCTCCTTTATTTTGGTCATTTAACTTTTACAGTATACAGGGAACCACTTGTATACAGTCTTGTGAAAAATATGGACATTGAATTGTCTTTTTAAACAAATGTACTTATCCTAGAATATGGATTTTTGCAGTTTTTTCTTGTTTTAGCTGTTGAATTTTCCTTTGTGAAGAAGAGATATAAATATCAACAGTTACATTTTTCACTGTTATGAACTGCTTTTCAGATTTGTTCCTTTTTCAGGTTGTCCTTTACTTTTTTCCCAAGAAAATATGGTCATCATAATTATAGGAGATTATAGGGCTGTTCATAGTGAAATGCACTGGGGGATGGAAATTACTCATGTAATCAGAGGTTTATCCCAGAGACACAAGTATGTAACACATAGTAGGTGTGATCAGGCACTAGCACACCATGGATTATCACTTTAAAATCCTTTATTCATATACCGGTGTATGTATATATATAGAGAGAGAGGGAGAAGGAGAGGAAAGGAGGGAGGGAGGGAGAGAAAGAGAGAGAGGGAGGGGGAGAGAGAGGGAGGGGGAGCCAATTTGCTGTAGTGGTTAAGGCACTAGACTGAAACAGGGAGACAAAGACTTCTAGTCCCACATTAGGCATGAAAGCTGGCTGGGTGACTTTAGACCAAGCTCTCTTTCTCGACCCACAACATCATGCTTTGGGTAACAAACCAGTTGGTCAATTCCTGTTATAACGATCAACACATGGTTGATAAAAAAAAAAGCAGATTCTCATTCTCTCCCTCTCTACCCCTCCCTCCCCCCCCTCTCTTTGTTTCATTCAATCATCTCCAAATCTCAGAGACTACCTGGAAAAAGTCCCTGTAGTTTTCTTAGCAAGGTTTTTCAGAAGTGGTTTGCCAGTGCCTAGGCTGAGAGAGAATGATTAGGCCAAAGTCATAAAGCTGGCTTTGTGACCAAGATAGGACTATAACTAAAACAAACCTGCATGCCTACCTAGAAGACCTTTATCAACATTTTGCAATCATGTGGAGGGAAATGTGAGAGCTGGATACTGAGTCATTGTCTTCCACAGACACAAGCAGACTAGAAAAACATTCACCTTGGCACAGTAAAAGGTGATTGTCATGCATGGTATAGCATTTGAAATAGTCACATGTTCACTCTTTCATTACATTATTGTAAAAGGTGTGCTGCTTGTATTTTTCCACAGTTAAATCTTCAATAGCCCCTATTATATGTTTCCAAATATCTTTTCAAATCTAATTTGTAAGCTCTGTGACAATAATCAGCAATTGTCAGCATTAAAAGACCCACAGGGAGGAAAAATACCATGACTATCCAACCCTTTGGTCTTTTATTATATCTTTTGAATGAATTTATATTTTAATTTCACAAGAGCATGTGTGAAAAAACCCATCCTCTGCAATAAAATTCTTTGATGTTCTAAAAAAATTATGTTTGTTCAGAACATGGAGGGCAGAGAGATAGTGTCATTGTCTCCCTCTGTTGCAAATATATGTCTAGTTTTTAATCATTCCTTTCCTTTAGCTATGGAAAAAACAATATTGGGGCAAATTATGCTGAAATGTGGAAATGAACCAATTTTTAGCATAACAGAAGTACCTGCCAAAAAGTAAGGCTGATGTTCTTTCCTAGGTAATATTCAGCGGAGCGTGACATAGCTGCTTATCTTTGGAGTTCCCAGGTAGAGCGTTCTAATATAATTTGTGGATTGTGGATTTAATTTTGTTTAGTATACATTGCCCAGAATCGCAGCTATTTGAGTTGGATGGCCATGCCAATCTCATAAATAAATAAATCTTTCTCTTGCATACAGTTTTCTTGTCTATCTATGTTGAGTTTCTATTTACACAACAGAGGCTTAAGAGATTCCTTGAGTTGGCTATGATTTCACAAACATGTCCACATAACTATCTTAGCAGGTTTTTTCATTATATCTTGGATATTTTTAACTTCTAATTTTGCCTGCACCGTCATTCCCCAAGATTTCCTGATGTGATCCTTTGTGTCTTTTTCAGGATCATCGAAGGTTGGTTAGATTCTGTTTTCATAAAATGTGAGCAATATTGAGATGCAATTACATGTCCCACCCTTCACATGAGGCCCTCTTTAACATGTAAATGATAACCTACAATGTGAGATCTTAGCATCTTCTATTCTTACATTTAAAGAGATGGAGACCAGAATGGATTCAATATGCCTTGTGGATTTGTTTTATGCTGGCTAACTGATTATTAATCCCACAACCGATGCAATTTAAATATAAGTGTCTGGCAATTTTAAGAGAAAGAAACTTGGAGACTGGAAGTTCTAGTCCCACCTTAGACACAAAACATGAGGGGTTACTTGGGCCAGTCATTCTGTCTCAGCCTTAGGAAGGGGAACAAAGACAAATCATTTCTGAAATCTTGCCAGCCATTTTTTTCTTTGAAGCTTCAGGGCTGCCACATTTAGTGCTTGGGAAAACAGGCGGGGGGATTACACAGAGTCAGACGATTAGCCATAACAACATTCTTTTCTCTGGGAGTCAAGGACATTCAACCTGCACCTGGATGGGAGTGACTGGGGGTTGTCTCCAGTTGGGATGGTGAATTGATTGGACCATGTGATTGACCTATGGGTGCAGGGGATGGATCTTTGACTTTCTTTTGGGTGGGGAAAACCCGGAACTCTCAGATTCGGGTTTTCCCAGATATGCCAATATGACATCACTAATAAAATGGAACTTTGAGGAATTGCTAGCCTCTGAGTTTTCTTTCGTTGGGGGTGTTACTTGAAACCCTGACACTTAGAAGGATAGCATAGCATAGCATAGCATAGCATAGCATAGCATAGCATAGCATAGCATAGCATAGCATAGCATAGCATAG
>JANHFM010001779.1:0-11297 GCA_032468115.1 Grayia smithii | reverse complement strand
GGGGTGGAGATGTATAACTGGGTATCATCAGCGTACTGATGATACCTCACCCCAAAACCACAAATGATCTCACCCAGTGGCTTCATATAGATGTTAAAGAGCAGGGGGGAGAGGACCGACCCTTGAGGTACCCCACATAGGAGGGGTCTCGGGGAAGATCTATGTCCCCCTGCCCATACAAACTGCGAACGACCCGAAAGGTAGGAAGAGAACCACTGTAGGACAGTGCCTCCAACCCCCAACCCTCCGAGTCATCGCAGTAGGATACCATGATCGATGGTATCAAAAGCCGCTGAGAGATCAAGTAGCACCAGGATAGAGGAACAACCCTCAACCCAGGCTCGCCAGAGATCATTTACCAGGGCAACCAATGCCGTTTCTGTGCTGTGACCACTCCTGAAACCCGATGGGTACAGGTCAAGATAGTCCGTTTCCTCCAGAAATTGCGGAAGCTGCTATGCCACCACGGATTCAACAACCTTCGCTGTAAGGCGAAGGTTGGAAACAGGCCGGAAGATGTTAAGGGAGTCTGGATCCAAGGACGGCTTCTTGAGGATGGGTCGAACCACTGCCTCTTTAATATGGCGGGGAAAAACCCCTCCCTCAAGGAAGCATTGACAATGGCCTGGATCCAGGCTCCAGACACCTCCCTGGCTGCCGAAACAAGCCAGGAGGGACAAGGGTCCAGCAGACATTGGAAGCACCCAACCTACCAACAATCCTGTCCACTTCATCCAGAGAAACAGGGTTTCTTATTTGCAAATAAGAAAACCAATTCATCCCCAAACCTTGTTCTTCCAATTCTTGCTTTGATTTAAGTTCACCCATTTCATCCAGTAATTCACTATATCTAACAATTTGCTCTTTTCTAAATATTGTTAAATGAGAAAATGCTTCAATCGTTGATACCCAGACTGGAATTTTCAAATAGTGTTGCCTTTTAATCTTCTCCCAGTTTAATAACAAGGCCTCTCGTATGTAATGTCTTCTAAAATACCCCTGTGCTTTTGTTCCCTTATACCATAAAAAAGCATGCCACCCCAGCAATAAGTCATGTCCTTCTAAAGTCAATAATCTGGTATTTCTTAACGTTATCCATTCTTTAATCCGCATCAAACTTGTCGCTTGATAGTAAAGTTTCCAATTAGGTAAGCCAAAACCCCCTCGCATTCTAGCATCTTGTAGTAACTTTAATTTGTAAAGACGTTCTGATAGGAAACAACAGAGAAAATAAGAAATTAATATGTGGGACATTATTTAAAGGTTAACTATTAAGATTTTTAGTATGTTGCTTTCTCTGGTGGTTAATGTATTTTTTACTTAAGCTTGAATAATGAGGTTTTAAAGATTTGTTTATAGATAAGAGATAAAATATAGGATTTTTGTTGTAGGTTTTCAAAAATGGTAAATTACTGTATTAAAAGGAAATGAAACTGATTTTATCTGATTAAGGTTAAAATATATACGTTACTTCTGTAATCTAAATAGATTTTTGCTGATTAAGATTGATTGAATGATGAGGTTTTATGAGACGTGAGATATAGGAAGAAGAGATCTTTGGCTGAAATATTAGAGAAGGTGATTAGTTACTGAAATCATACTTGCCTTGGGGCAGAAGTTATTTCTTTATATACCTTTTCCCCCCTTTATAACATTTTTTTCTCTTTTTTTTCCTCTGTGCTTTTTATATTTTTTTAGTTGGTATTAATTTTTTAACTTGATAAAAGTGATAAACTTTTGATTGTAAAGATTGGTCTTTCTGAGCAGAGGAGGAAAAAGTGCTGCTCATCAAGACAAGAAGAAATAATCTGCATTTCTGAAGACACACGTTAATCTGTGATTAGTGGATCTTATGCTAAGAAAAATTGGTATTGGACTGCTCTCAAGTCCATGGAGCCTATGAGCATATTAAAAAAGTTAATTAGCTAGAAGGAAATGGTCCTGGCAACCTTAAAAATGCCAAACACAAGAAATGCTTGTTATTTTATCTCTTCAGCAATTTTACTAGGTGTATCTTGGGGCTATTTTTGTGTTTTCTGGGTAAAAATAAAAATGAACATGACATTAAATTTATTTGTTTAACAATATAATTAAATGGAATAATATAGAATTTGTATAGAATTTGTGCAGTTCCCTAAGATATATCCTATAGTTTATAAATAAACTATAACTATGGATAGGCTCGTGTTTCATGTAAGCTGCAAACGACATCTTACTGTTCAGTAAGTGGAACCCAAATATGCTTAGCTCAAATTCCACTTTAGCAATAAATTAATCTTGTTTTAATATTTTTAATATCTTCCCCAGTAGACCACAGTGTCTGCGTCTTTTACAGAAGGTACAAATCAGTTAATGCCAATTGGTAACTAATTTCATTTTCCTGTTTTTATATTCTTTTAGTTCAGGCACATTCCTCCAAGGCTCCTGAAGCATCAAGCACTGATGAAATTACATCAAAGTTGTCTGAATCCAGGTAGGAAGCATGCAAAGACTTTTACATGATAAGAGTAAAATGAAATGAGATTTGGGGATCTGACATAGTGATATGCAAAACATACTTAATCTAAACAGATTATTTTTGACCTTGAAAAACACAATTTCAAGTTCAAAATAATCATTTTGATCAAGTTCAAAAGAGGTGTTCTGACCATTCCAAAAGTATTCAATATTGGACAATCCTGTTTCTATACATGACAGCCAAGGCGTTCATGTCTAGCTAACTCCTACCTATCCTTGTTATTTGTCAGGGAATCAGGCAGCCTAGGCACCATAAGGGATGGAAATTGGCAGCACTGAACGCTAGATCTCCCTACTTCAGTTATTATCTCCCATCTCCCTACCCAAAGAATGTACCCTAACTTGCACTCCACAGACCATTGAGGACATCTAGTGCTTCTGAGCCAGGCCTCCTCCCTCCCTCCCTTACACCGATCTACCCACTGATGGTCAATTAGAAAGAGGAGTAAAGTGGGAAGTCCTGTGTTGAGAGTGATGGATCCACTGATGATCTTAAATAAATGAAGTTATGATCTTACTAAAGCTATTCATGGTGCTGTTAGCTTTGAACAAATTCCAAACTCAAGGCAAGCTCCTTTCATAACTGTTACCACCAGTGATAATTGTTACCATAAATTTACCACAAAATCAGGAGGGAGAAAGAAAGAGGGAGGGAGAGAGGGGATTGAGACCACTGTTGAAGGAAATAGTGTGTTTGGCTCAGTTGTGGAATGGACTGATCTTCAAGAATCGAATGATGCCCAGAGTCACATTGTTTGAGACACATGCTCCAGCTAGAGCATTAATGATACATAATACACAGCAGATCTCAAGATCAGCAATACAGTGTGACTGAGGAAAAGGCAAATGCTGACAGAAGTGCGGTTACCAAATCTGGGAAAACACCTTTTCAGACTTGGACATTTTATGTCCAAGCTTTTCTGAACTCCAGCTCACTTCATTAGATGCCACCAAGGAGTAGCTACCCTAAATTGAGGTGCTTGTCCTACAAATCCTAAAAACTAATTTTGAGAAGAAATGGAAGGATTGGGGAATGTTTAGCCTTGATTAGTGGAGGATATGATCACACTCTTCACATATCCAAAAGGGTGTGAAAGAGAAAGTCAAGACTTTGTTCTGGTGTACAAGATCTATAATAATGCATTTAAATTACAAGAAGGCAGATTCCAAATGAATGCTAACAAAAAAAAAATTATCAAAAAGATTGTTCCTTCATTATGTGGAATGGCTTAGTTTATACTCCTGAATGGAACAAGGAGTTTATGTTCTTAATAGACCCTTTCAACTTGTATACTTGTTTAATTCCAGCATACTCTATTTATGGCATCTACAAATCATGAAATGTATGTGAAATCTTCAAGAGAAGCTTTCAGTCAAAATAGAAAATTCTAAGTTATAGAATAGGAATACTGCAGCTTCCTATTTTGTCTTTATAGATGAAAACAGTGTATTGTGTTTCAAATGTAATGTTTTTGGTATTCATATGACTACAGAAGTCAGCAAAGAGGCACTATTAAGGGCTGTGTATAATTATGGGAGGTGGGAATTTGGAATATATAGTATACAGAATCTTACATGCAACCCTTTAAAGCACGGGTGTCAAACTTGCCACGTCATGTTGCCATCATGTGATGTTCCACGACATTTTTTTCTATTTGTGGAGCTGGGGTGGGCGTAGCCTGTGCGTGACGCATCTGGCCTGCGGGCTGCCAGTTTAACACTCCTGCTCTAAAGCATGTCTTCTCCTGTGACTGTGCAGCTATCTTTCACACTGCAGTGTGATCCCAGGAAAAGATGCAGTTGCTTTAAAGAGGTGCAGCCAGGTGGTAAAATTGTATCTCTGTGCATTCCAAAGCTTACTTGAAATTGAAATTGTACTGATTAATCCCCTCACCCTTTTCTCCCTGTCCTATTCATTCCCTTTCATTGCTTTTTGCTCTCATTCGCTCACTGTAGTAGCAGGGTTTTCCTTCAAAGCATCCTTACTTTGTTCTTATACTCACATAGGCTTAAAACATTTAAGGCAGCCCTCCTGGAAGTATTCAGAGTTGCTCATGCACAGTCTGTGAATCTGAAGAGCCTGCTGGAATCCATCAACCGGGACAACCCATCTCCTTTTTCATCAGCTGAAGTCAAAGCAGCATTGGAACAGATGCAAGAAGATAACCAGATCATGATGTCTGATGACATAATTTTTCTGATCTAGAGCAACTTTTAGAGAAGAAAAGGACTTATTATATTCCCCTTAGGTGCTTGGTGTGGATGGAACCTCTTTCCAGCAGCATCAGTAGAGTTTGTCCAGAAATCTTGGCGTAGCTGATTGCTCCATACCAATTCAAATTTCTCTGAACTAAACTATGGGGTATGGGAAATAAAGTCTTGATAGTATTGTTATGTTCCTACTTCAAGTTATTTTTATAATTCAGAGTACTTTGTCTCCACCTGCTTGTCAAATACATGAAAGCTCCCCTAGTAAAAATATCTGCATTGTATAGAGCAGCTTTCTTCATTGTTTAAACACATATTCTGATGTGTGGTTCCCAAATTCTCCAGACGGCTGAGAAATTTGAGAATCTCTGCATTTGGAGGGTCAGGGAGATAGCTACCACTGTATAGTAATGCTATTCTAAACATTCAGCCTTGTCACATCATTTTACCAATAAATCCTTTCATTTCTGATAAATTTATAAATTCCAGTGTGGTAATAAAAATGTATTTGCAAAGTTAAAATTAGAATAAGTTGAGTGCTCACGTATACCATATCTCCTGTTTTATACAACAACCTTGAACTATATTTTTTAAATTTCAGGTAAATTTTTTGACGGATTGTATAATATGAAAATAACTTTTTCTATCAGAAAGAGCTTTTATCTGTCGGGGAAAATAGCACCAGCATTCTGAAAGCGGGCCTGTTCTTAATGAGCATTTAGTTTACTGCTGAATCACCAGGTCTTCCTCCAAATGCAAGCAAGAGAAGCTAACTGGAATGCAAAGTAACACTGATGAAGGGCAAATAGGAAAGCAATAGGCTGGGTTTTTCTGCTTCAGCGGTTTTTTCATGCCCAAAAGTATAATGTATAGAATTAGCGAACATTTCTGCAAATATTAAAAGCCCCTGTGTTTTTTATGATAATCAAGATTGCAAAAAGCTTTGCTTTGTAATGTTGTTTGCATTGCACATTACAATACTGAGCCCATTTCTAAACATGGCTTGATCTTGTATCAGATCAAAACATGACATATATGGAGCAGTTCCAATGCTTATCTGAAATTTAGTTTCAGTGAGCTTAAATATTAAATGAAAGGTTGTATGGTACTATCCTTTTTTAAATCACATTTCAAAAATAAAATTGATTGAAATACCTTCTTTTTTTTCCCCCTGAGAGTACAATTACCAGTCTCAATTTAAAGCCTTTAAATATGTGTGCATGAATCTAGGTCTTTCCAAGTGGTTCAAGTTGAGACAATGATTGAGAAAACATGATGAGCTTGATGTTTAAAAAAGCTGTAAAAATGATGGGTGACCAGGTATTCAGCAGGGAAAAGGGAACATTTCTGAGCGAGTTCTGTTTTATTACATACTATCAGTTTATATTTCCATCTCTTTCAGATCTTCAAATAATGTCTTAAAAGACTATAATATTTGAGTAATATAAATTATATAAATAATTTTATCTAATTATTTAAATACATGGATTTACATAAATATGAGACATGCATTGTTTATGGCAGTTTTCATACATCATGTTTTCAACCATTAAATATTCCAGCAGCCTACTTTGAATTTCTAGACAATTTTTTACTCAGGACTTGACTAAGCGAAACAGAACAAAATGTGTTTTCAGTTTGAGATCTCGTTCTCTGAAGGCTAACATGTAAAATGTAAATTCATGTAAGAATTCAGGGGCAATGCATTTGATATTTATTTATTGCATACATTTAAATAATATTGTTATGGACACAATAAGTTATTTTTATACTTGCACGAGATTATTGGCTTTGCCCTCTAGTATATCTATCCTGGAAACGAGCTGCACAAAACATTTGAATTTAGACTATTTTGCATGCCACTGAAATTCTTTTGCTGAATCTGAATTAATTCTAATCTGCTGCTTTCAGTTTGGCAGGAGAAGCAAATACTATATTGTTGACCTGCTCAGAGACTAGTTTTGGCCTCCATGTCTATCTTTTCTGATTCATCTTCAGATAACATTACTTTGCAAATTGTGATTTGAGATAACCTTACATAAGAGTTTTACTGAATTTAGTAAGACTTACTTTGGAATAGATACACATCAGATTGTTACACATTTTGCCACTTTTCTTCATATAGTCTTAGGAAGAGAGTCTTATAGTCTCAATTTACCAAAAGCCTCTTTTTTGCATTCATTTGCTAAAGTATATTTCATTTCGGTACTGTCCTGGTATTTTTTTTACAACTTCTATTCTTTCTGAAGTCTTAATAGGCGTTAGTAAATTTTCTTGTCTTATTACTTTTCTACACATTACAACTAGATTTCTTTATCCCATTGTGTATGTACTTGTCTTTTCATTTTCCAACCTTTTTTCCTTTTATTTTTGCATTCTTTTTGAAAGGACTTGTATGTATTTCATTAGGAAAAAATAAAGTTTACCTTTGCTTTCTGTTATGAGCTGAATCTAACTTCTATATGTAAGATTAAACTTTTCAAAAGTTCTGATCTGTTAACTACTACATCCTTACCTTTTCTCTATTTTCATAAAACATAAAGTAACCTGATAAACTAACAGAATAAATTCACCATCTAGAAAAACTAAGGTTCCACATGCTTTCATGACATGTCCATGCAGTGTGCTTCTCAACCTGATGGAATATTCTGTCTTTCTGATTCACTTTCCTATTTAACTGCAACCCTGGGCAACCCTAATCGCCCCCCTACCAAGTATTAATCTCTTTTTTTTTTCCCTAAGATCAGCCAGGGTTTGATAGGTTATATTTACATCTATATATAATGTGACTGTTATAAATATCTCTTAAGATGGGCCAAGTAGTTTTTTCTTTAAAGGGCCAGATTTTACCAAACTTCACCAAAAATATTACTTAAAGCTGAGATTGCCAAAGAGAGGCTGCCATACTTTGGTCATGTCATGAGAGCTGACTCACTCAAAAAGTCAATAATGCCAGGAGTGATCAGCGGAAAAAAGGAGTAGTACCCAAAAAGCCTTAGTACCCACTGGCTGGCCACTATAAAGGATGACACTAGGATAAACATGGAGGATCGGAAAGAGGCAGTGTGAGGCATGGAGAATGCTGATCCCGAAGAGTGGCTATAAGGTGACATGACTGAATGGAAATTGCCTGACCATACAAAATCATGCTGGGCTGAACTCTCAAACCATTAAAACTTAATTTACATTAGGAACACTGTCAAGAAATATAGCAAATTTCACTATTTTAGCAAAACTAGAAAACTGGGTGGAATAAACATGGTTTATGGTTAAACCCAACTAAGTATTGTGAGCAAACAACCCAAACAGAAAGGAACCTATTCCAGAAAAGAAGCCTAAATGGTATAATGAACATAGAGTCCTATCCAGGACAAAAAAAGAACCATTCTCACAAAGGATAAACCTCAAAATCAGACACAAGTACACTGTTAAAGTAACTGCTTCCATAGGAACTGCACCAGTGGTGGGTTGCTCCTGGTTCGGCCTGGTTCGTGCGAGCCGGTAGCAGTGATGATGTGATGTCACCAAACCAGTTCTCCGTGACCAGGAGCTGAGCCTGCCCGGCCGCCCCTCCCTTATTTTTGGGCTTTAATTCTTTTTTCACCCAACTGATAGGCGCTTTGGAGGGAATTTCACGCCTCAGCTGGGCCAAACTGCTCTGCACTTACGCAGAGGGCTTGTTTGGAGCCAATCCCCGTGCCTCAGCTGGGAATAAATGTCATGCGCATGCGCATAGCGCCCGTTTGCGCGCAAAGCATGTGCATGAAGAGAACCAGTGGTAACACTGGTTAGAACCCACCACTGAACTGCACAAAGAGTTCTTATATAGAAAGAGAATAGTTAGATTTGGCCTTCTCTGGAGGAAAGGAAGAAATGTGGAAGCTCTAGCCCAGCTCTTTTATACCCATCCTGCACATAATAAGAATTGAGAGAAGACCAAGAAGGAAAAAAAGATTAGAAATCACTCACTGTGGGATGTGTTCACATCTGGGAATAGGTTGTCATCTTCCAAACAGCACCTGCTAACTTTAATCATTCATGCACAGACTGAGAAAGTTACTAAGGGACCTAAACCCCATGAGGCAATAAGGAATTCATAGTTTGAATTCACAGTTTGAAAACAGCTACTGTATGAGAATCACTCTCTGCCCTACACACCTTTTACTATGCTTGGTCCCCCCCCCCCCCATCTCCTGTAGTCACTGATTGGAATCACCCCACGCTAAATCATAAAATGTCCTCATTTTGGCTTAGATTACTGTGTGAATCCTGCCATTGTTTATTCAGTTTACACAGTTGAACAAACCATGACTTAGCATAATGTGTGGGTGTCATAGCAACCAACTACAACAAAATACAATTGCTAAGAATATGCTGAACACATCAGGCTGACAATAGCAAATCTCAGCAAGAAGAAAGCATTTCTATATTCTCTATTAGATTTCCAAACTGCAAATCTCTTTAAAATACTGATACTCCTAGTTCTACAAGATCTTTTTTTTGAGTACTTGCTTTGTTTTACGTACTATAAATATATAAAATATTTATAAATAAAATCTTATAGGATGATAAATATTAAAATAAATAAATAAAACAGTCTAAAGGCAGGAGTTACTAATATGGAAATAAATACCGGAACTTAGAATTATAGACTAAGACATGCAGCTGTTTTTCTAAAGCTTGTTATTTCTTTAGCATAAACTATGACTTGCTCCTTTCTTTCTGCTTGCCCGGTTTCAGTTTTAAACAGTCTGGTCTTAAACTGATCAGCTTCAAAGATATCAATCTGAACCGAAACATTATCATATGCAAAAATTCAGTTTATGAAAATAGTAATCTAAAAAACACTCTGCATTTGCACTTATTGTGTACAGTCAGCTAATTCTGTTGTGGTCTGTGGGTGGCAGTTTTATCTTCTAGCTAGCTCCTTTGCCAGTAGAGCCATGCTGTTGCATCCTAAATGCCAGATTATAGACTGCACCTGCTGCAGGTTTTCTGCATGCACATTTTAGTTGCTGCTGCTGCTGCTGCCAGAACTGGTTTTGTGTGTGTGTATGTGTGCGCAGTTAAGAAGCCCACTGGACTCAAATGAAATAAAATCTTTATAAGGGACATAAGGAGGGTGGGATACAAACAACTTATAATTTTAAAAAATATTAAAACAAACATTACAAAAATATAAATGATAGACAGATAGATAGATGTAGTACATTTAATTTGTGTAATTAATTATGTTATACATATACAAGCAAAAATATTTAAAAATATATAGGAAGAGATATAAACATTAAATAAATATTTAAAAAATAGCAATATTGTATTTAATATTATTTTTTTGCCCAGGGGACATTCCCTTAACCTCAGAGGACCCTCAGATGAGTGCTAATTGTTTTATTTAAAACATTCAAATGATGTTTTTCTCCCTTTCCTTTTGTGGCTTTGTTTTCAGATGTCTTTATTTTTATTCTGGCTAGGAAGCTTCAGATCTGGGTCTCTGGAAGATCCTCACTATTACCTCTACTCTGAGTTGCAACAGTTCCCAGCTGCACAAACATACTGGGATTAGATGGTGGGCTGTTCCAGGCATTTTGATGCTAGATGTTTTGGCCTATTTGGACATAGCAGCTATTTACTCAGCAGACTAAGCATTCGGAGCCAGCACTATCTTTGTGCTCATCTGAATAATTAACAGATTAATAGAGTTGGAAGGGACCGTATAGGTCATCTAGTCTAATCCCCCACCCAAGCAGGAGACCCTACACCATTTCTGACAAATCGCAGTCCAATCTCTTCTTGAAAGCCTCCAGTGATGAACCTCCTACAACTTCCAAAGGCAAGCTGTTCCATTGGTTGGTTGTGCTCACTGTCAGAAAATTCCTCCTTATTTCTAGGTTGAATCTCTCCTTGATCAGTTTCCATCCATTACTCCTTGTCTGGCCTTCAGGTGCTTTGAAAAACAGGTTGCCCCCCTCCTCTCTGTGACAGCCCCTTAAATATTGGAACTATCATGTCTCCTCTGGTCCTTCTCTTCACTAGACTAGCCATGCCCAGTTGCTGTAACCATTCTTCATATGTTTTAGCCTCCAGTCCCCTAATAATCTTTGCTGTTCTTCTCTGCACTCTTTCTAGAGTCTTAACATTTTTCTTATAGTGCGGTGACCAAAACTGGATGTAATATTCTAGGTGTGGTCTTACTAAGGCTTTATAGAGTGGTATTAGTCCCTCATTTGATCTTGATTGAATTCCTTTGTTAATGCAATTTAGGATTGCATTGGCTTTTTTGGCTGCCGCCACACTGTTGGCTCATATTTAATTAGTTGTCCACTAAGACTCCAAGTTCCCTCTCACAGTTACTGCTATTAAGCCTGGGATTGCCTAGTCTATATCTGTACTTTTGGTTTTTCTTGCCTAAGTGCAAGACTTTACTTTTCTCTACATTGAATTTCACTTTGTTAGATAGGGTTCAAATCTGTCAAGATCCATGTGGATCTAGGGCAGTGGTTCTCAACCTGTGGGTCGGGACACCTTTGGGGGTCGAACGACCCTTTCACAGGGGTTGCCTAAGACCATCG
>JANHFM010001778.1:456369-466828 GCA_032468115.1 Grayia smithii | reverse complement strand
GTTTGTTACTATTGTGAGCCGCCCAGAGTCCTCTGGGAGATGGGCGGCATATAAATATGATAAATAAATAAATAAAATAAATAAATCCTCAGCTTACATCAGTGGTGGGTTGCTCCCGGTTCGGCCCGGTTCGTGTGATCCAGTAGCGGGGACGGTGTGACGTCACTGAACTGGTTCTCCGCAGCCGGGAGCTGGGCCCACCTGCACGCCCATACTTACATTTCTGTGCTCTGCGCATGCGCAGAGTGCTTGTTTCGAGGTTTTTTCCCAAAAAAGTTAGTGTGCGCGCCGATCATGCGCAAAGCGCGTGCATGAAGAGAACCGGTAGTAAAGGTAAGTAGAACCCACCCCTGCCTTACATGGTCAACTCTTACCTGCTTCATTTCTGGGTAAATAAACTACGACATGGAGATTAATTCTTCCTCTCCTCCTTGTTGTAAACAGAAAAGCTGGTGCCAGTGCATGTATAACTGAAGTAATAACTTTTTCTGTAGATGAGATAAAGCAAGAGAAAAATACCGACCACCCAGGGAAGATATTTCGCTGCAGGCAAAAGTTTACTAGTTAATGTTAACTATGTTAATGTTAACCGTTAGTGTTAACAGTTCTTCTAAATTTAGCAGTTTTGCTAAAGAGATGGGCTATTATAGGTTGGCTTTTATAGGACATTCTTAGTACACATTTCACTGCAAAAATGGTTTCTCTTTTTATACTTGAGATAGATACTGTTGGAAGGCAGATGCCTTTATGACAGGTTATAACTCTTTAGAAATCCAATTACACCAGTGCAGTCATCAAAGAAAGCAAAACACGATCAACTTGAAATGGTAAAGGTTGAGAGAGTTCCACAGAAAGTGCATGACTGGAAGGACTTGATAATAATTGAGTCTCTATTTTTATTTGGGATTTTTCAATGCCCCTATGAAAAATGGGAAACAGATTCTGAACACATGAAGGATGGGTGAGAGAACATGTAATTTCCATGCAAGACTCCAAGTTCAGTACTTATCATTTTTACTTTAAATGATCAACCAATCATTTAACTCATGTCAGACACTTGATATACCTACTTCCTGTCAGAGTAGATATAATGGGATAATTTGGTGTCAGACCTGAGTAAAATGTCTTTCTGATTTTGAAAATCTAGATATGTACATCACCTTTAAAATTTTTAGTACATAAGGCAAGAAAGGAATCAGTACACAATGAGAGATTAAATCCTGACATCCTAAAAATAAATTTTGAAGTAGATCAGTTTTGATCGTGATTGCACAAACTAGGTTGTGCTCCACCTGAAAGCAAAGCCTGAATCTAGACTAATTCAGGGAAATTTTCAGCAGATTTTTCCTACCCTTTTATTTGTATATATTGATTTGATTTCAGCCCACCACAATCAAAAGATTCTTGGAAGATTATACTAAAATATACTAAAATACCTGTGGTAGAAAACAATACTTAAAATAAATAATTTTTAAATTTTTCATAAGTAGATAAAATTAAACTTAATTAAAATGAAAAAAATTAAAAATTGAAGTATGAAGTATAGCTTAAAAATAGAGTTAAAAATGCAAAACATTCTGTGATATTGTATTCCTATCAATCACACAGAACTTCAAAGGACAGTAAGACAGCCATAGCACAACTAGGAGAAATATATCAAACCTTTTGTTACTGACTTAAGTCAATTCTGCTGGTGGACAAAGAAACCCTATATATTCCTAGCAAACTGGAACTGAAGACTAAAGAAGTTTACTGCATCATCTAACCATCTAATGAAGATGGAGTAGGATGTCTGTTTGTCTAAGAAAATCCCTAGGAATGAGCCTTGATTTTTTTTCATTTAAAGAAGGAAGAAAGAGATACCAAAAATAGAATGCTTCCTTTTAACCAAGATTTCTCCTGGGCTTTTTAGCTGCTTGAATGAGAAGGAAGACATGTGGGTTATGTTCTGCCAGGGGATCCCCTGGCCTGATGAAGAAATCATGTTTCTGGAAAGCCATAAGACTTGGGGCCAACCTGATCCCATGGGTGGGTGGAGGATAATGTTTCAACAAGCTTCCTTTGGAAGCAAAGGAACAACCCATTCTCTCAAGGATGAATTCATCTCTGCTAGAACCCATCCACATGTCACCTCATGGGCAGCCTTAGTCAGCCAGGAGGGGCACCCTAAGTCTTTAACAAAGAAAAGGATAAGTATAGATTACAAGAGAAGCACCTAGGGAAAAACATAACATTGTCAACATTTTAAGGGGCACGGAGAAGAGATACAAAGCACTAACCAACTTCATTTACTTATCATGTGCAACGATTTTTTTTTAAAAAAAAACTTTTTAGATTTAAGTTCATTGAATAAGGTGTCATCTTATAACGGGTAAAGAGTTACTACATGTGTTTATACTTGTACTGAAGATTAGAAGTAACTTTATTATATATTTTTCATTTTTCTTTATTATGTTCTTTTCTTTTTCTTCTTCTTTCTTGCACTTTTTTTTTCTTCTCTTCCTCTGTTAGGTTTGTGTTAGTTTTTTACTTTTGTAATCAAAGTTCTCCATAAAATTGTTTAAATAAAAAGAATACTGAAGCTGAACATTAGTTGTAGTATCTCTCAACACCTAAGTAATCTTATATCTTAGATATATTATACACGCATAATACGTATGTATACACACAGAGAGAAATAAATGTATACATGTGTTCACACTAACTTTTCACCTTTCCCAATTCTCTCATCTCCATTTCAAAATTTAAATGACAATTTATTAAGGTAGTGAGATAGAAGACAAATGAAAAATTCTTAAAATCATGATTTGTTCCTTGACCTAGGTTTTGTAGGATATTGTCCATTCAGCAGTTCAGGACAAGTGGGAAATGTGCCCATTATTTTTGGTTCTGGGAAACTAAGAAAGGTTTATTTAAGTTACTACTTTTTTTAATTCAACTTTGGACCTTATTCTGTGCAAAAAAAAAAAATCTTTCTTAATTTACTTTGAGTCAGGATTGAGGTTTTTTGATAGACTGGAAGCAGATATTTCCATTCATCATAGGTATTTCTTTAATAATTGTGTGGAAAATAAATAATACTTATTTGATTTTATGCATCACTGTGATGAGAAGAGAGGTAGCATACGATATGTCCATGTTTTGTGCCTTCTGTTCACTTTTAGGATTCAAAACAAAGAGACATGTCTCTGGTGAAAGGCTAATTAATAAAACTAGTGTAAAGTTGGAATCATTTGTAAATCCTTGTCCTGAATCATTAGTGAATATGGGCATGGAGATGTCACATAGCTTTGAGTAACTCAGGGACTTCAGTTGGCCTATGAAGACAGTTCCACCTTTAATTTTTAATTAAATCCTACCTGTTGGCACAGTCTGAACTTTCAAACTTGAGATTTGTTGACTAAAATATTGAGTTTCTCACCAGAGTCAGGGCTTTTATTGAGAATCAGTAGGGGCTTCTGCAAGTAAACTACTCAGCATGAATCCTTTTTGCAAAGTCAGTCCCATTCTTTTGCAACCAACATCATGCAGTTCATCTACCAATGCAAGCCCAAGCCACATTTCTATGGCTTTCCAGAAGGCTAAAAGAGGGGGAGACCTTGCAGATCTCTGTATGAAGGGTGTTCCACAAGGTAGGGGCTGTACAGAAAAGGCACAATTCCTAAGTCCTGCTAGATAAGACATTTGAAGAAAGAAATTGGGAGCATAAGTTCAACCTGATGAAACTGGCAGATATTTTTAGGGAGAGGATAACTTCTCTTCCTGCCCTATTTTGTCATCAGGTTGAACTCAGAGACAAGTTCTTTTCAGGCTTTAGATCCAAATACTGGAATATGCCACCCAGAGTAAATAACTAAAACATGTTGTACGGATCCATATAAGGAAAATGGACATGTTTATATGAACATCTTCAATTGCCCCATCCCTATCCTATTCCTTCTCTGTTATGTGCTTAGCACAATATGTGAAAGTGAATAACACATTTTATCAGAGACCTTGCTAGATCAGAATTCACAGCGACAAAGCAGCTTACTCACATTCAAGGGAATGTGAACAGAAGCCTCCATCAGATTTCCATGGTCAATGCAAGGAGATTGAGGACTGAGAAAGCAAGCCTTTGTTCCTTATCACATATATAATCTTTTTGAGAAACAGTGCTTTGCTGGACTACTAGGGACATACTGTCTAGACAGGACTACAGTTGCTTTGTTCTGGAGCTTTACGGTATATATGCGATGGTCCCAATGAATGGAACTCTACTGCAGACAAACAAGTATTTATAGATGACCCAGTCTTCAATGATATTACCAATGCGGTTTTGAACAGAAGAATATAGAATATACTGCTGTACATTACATTAAAATATAGGCACAAAAGTATCACACGGATAAGCGCATGTAAGGAGTTTTCTCCTTTAAGAGGCAGGGATTAAAATTTTGAGTCTGTTTTTTGCCTGCAAACTTTGCCTGCATTCTTCTATGAGAGTTTGAAAAGTTTTTATGATTGCTCAATCGTTGTGGCTTCATTTCTTTTCTAGTAAACTAGTCTGGTTTTCCCCTAGCACTGTTAATAATTACTACTAGCTCTGCCTAACAAATTGTCGCCAAGAACCGAAAACACATGTGATGATTCATCACTAGTAAACTGAAGTGTGTGTGTGTGTGTGTTTGTGTGTGTGTGTGTGTCCATCAAAAAACAACTGTTTGCTACCATACCAGCTCCTGATCTGAGGTGCAAATACAGCATCTGAAACTGTGGCTCTTTTCTGCTAATAGCTTTGTTGGCAAAGACAAGTGAACAAATACAGAGTTATATACCGTATAATTTCAGATTGGGATTTTCTCAGATGTGCCAACATGACATCTCTAATAAAGTGGAACTTTGAGGAATCTATTGCCTTGGAGTTTTATATCTGTGGGGGTATTTTTTGGGAACTCTTGACATAGTTGCAAGTTTTCCCAGCTCACCTCTCCTCATCACCTTGCTTTTCTGTGACTGCTGGAGAAGATATGTTGTAGTCCCCCTCTCCCCCCCGGTAACATATTTTGTGTCTATGTATGCATCGATGGCTGATTTGTCTAAATGCCAGGAATTCCCTAACATTTTCAGATCTGGATTTGTCCAAGGTGCTAATACTTTCCCATTTGAAACTGTGGTTGTGCCTGTCTATGTGTTGTGAGACTAAAGAGTTTTCATTATGTCTTCTCACTGCTTGTTGGTATTCACAAATGAATGCTAGTCTTCTGCCTGTCTGTCTTGCACACTGTTACAGGCCTTGAATTGTACATTGTACAATGACTCCTGGTATTTCTTTTCCCCCTTGGGCAGCTGGTTCTTTTGGTTTGCTTAAGACAGTGGTTCTCAACCTTCCTAATGCCATGATCCTTTAATACAGTTCCTCATGTTGTGGTGACCCCCCCAACCATAAAATTATTTTCGTTGCTATTTCATAATTGTAATTTTGCTACTATTATGAATTGTAATATAAACACCTGAAAGGCAGGTTTCCTTGACCTTTCTCACAAGTGCAATGGCCCACACCTAACGAAAATCAGAGTCTACAGCGCCTACTTGGAAATAGGACCTATTAGACTCGCCTGGAGATGGATAAAGAAGTGGTGTCTCGGTTCCTAAGACTATCGGAAATATGTGTTTTCTGATGGTCTTAGGTGACCCCTATGAAAGGGTCCTTTGACCCCCCCCAATGGGGTCTCGACCCACAGGTTGAGAACCACTGATGTAACAGTTTGCAAAACTTTGATCTCCCCCCCCCCCCCCAGTTTGAGGAATAGTCCTCAAACTACACAATCTAGAATTTTCTAGGATCCTGGGAGCTCAGCACATCTGGAGGGATTTAGGTTCTGGATCAGTAAGTTGTCTTATTTGAGAGCAATGAATCAAACCTTTCTAATCAAATAGGATTGGAACAGTTAAGGAATCCAAGAACACACAAGCATAGCATATGAGCTATAAACTAAAATGAACACTGGTGAATCCAAGGTTTAAATGGATGTTTATTTAAGAAATTGGTATTTTTTTTCTGTACGGTTTAATATTGGCTTTAGGAAAATATTCTCCTTAGAGTAATTGGCTTCCAATGTCTACTGTTACAGATATTACTACGCCATGCTGCTGACACAGTGAAGCGGGTTTCCATGGAGCTCGGAGGACATGCTCCGTTCATAGTCTTTGACAGTGCTGATGTAGATAATGCAGTTGCTGGAGCTTTAATATCTAAATACAGAAATTCAGGGCAGGTGAGTTACTCTTGCCGATTTTTTTTTTCCCTCCTGTGTATGCGGTTACATAAAAAATTGTTAAGTTTTGACTGCATCTTATATTTGAGGAAAATACGATCAATAATGGCAATGAGTAAAAATTCTTTCACTAGGATCTTAATGGCACAGGTGTAATAGACATCTATACTCTTGAAGGGTATTCGGAAGCTACAATTAATGCAGATTGTGGCGGCATGGGCAGTTCCTGAAGGCCCTAGGGTGGTCCAAATTGCACTGCTGTTCCACAAACTGCATTGACTGTCGGTCTGCTTCCAAGTGCAATTCAAGGTATCGGTAATCACCTTTAAAAGCCCTTCCTGGCATGGATCCAGACTATTTGAGGGACCGCCTCATCCCACTGGGATTGGCCTGTTCCACCCATGCCAGCAGAGGAGGCATGCTGCAGATCCTGTTGGTCAGAGCATTCTAGCTGGCGGGGTCCAGGAGAAGACCCCTTCTCTACCATCGCTCCTGCCCTTTGGAATATCTTGGGCCCTGGACTGATGTCAGCTCCAACCCTCCTGGTCTTCTGTAAGAGCCTAAAGACCTGGGTCTGCCAATTAGCTTGGGGCTCCAATGGGAGAGTATCACAGTGGAGGCGGCTGTTGGATTAGGAAAGACCTCTCCCCATGTGTTTTCTGTTCCCCTCTCCCCATCTTTTAACTGTATTATTGTTTTCATTTGCTTTATTATTTTAACATGTGCTATTTTTAATATTTATAAGCACCCAGAGTTGTCTCTGTCAAGATGGGTGGCAAATATAAATAAAATGAAATTATAAATGAAATGAAATTTTTAAAAAAGTAAAATAAGGCTGATCTGTATGGCTATTGAAGCTAAAATATAAGAAGGATATTTCTTATATACAATAAGATAAACAATACTATAAGATACAGGATTTATCAATGGCTTGACAATAAGGCATGGAAATGAAATATGACATACAAAATGAATGTTATAATGTAATATGTAAAAATATTTTTTTTTGAATGATAATGCCATTGTTAAATAACTGATAGGAGGATAATGATGTAAAGATATATATCAGGTTGATAATATGTGAAATTAGATAACTAGTTAAATATGGTTATGAGCACAAGAGATTTGTAACCGACCGACACACTGTATGTAATTGAGATGGATGATGAGGTTTTTATGTTTTGTCTGTTTAAAAAATATTTTTTTTTCCAAAATATATATATAAGAATGATAAACTGAAACAACACCTTTTGTATAAGCAGACCAAAGAATTAACATAGAAACTTCATGAAAACATATAAATTACTATCTGCAGGCTTCTCCGTCCCAAGTTGCTTATGCTTACAACCCATCATAATTAAATGGGTTTCATATTTCGGACGGAAGATGAACAATATAACAGATGCACTAAGGCTATACATCTCTGGGGCAGAGATGTATAATTCTAATTTCTAGATATTTCAGCTGTTGTTCACAGAGGCTCAATCTTATTTACCTTCCAGACTTGTGTGTGCACAAACCGCTTCTTAGTTCAGAAAGGGATCCATGATGAATTTGTCAAGAAGTTTGCCCAAGCCATTCAGAGGGAACTCCGTATTGGCCATGGATTTGATGAAGGGACTACCCAAGGGCCATTAATTAATGAAAGAGCTGTGGAAAAAGTAAGAATGGTTTATAAAAGAAATGATAGTCAAAATGCATCCCGAAATCATGTTTATTGTTTCCTGTTTTACAGTAATATTTACTGCAACATTTTACTTTGGATTATTGGAGTTTGTCCTAAGTTTGATGTGTTCTTAGGTTGAAAGTCACATTGATGATGCTGTGTCCCAAGGAGCATCCATAGTTACTGGAGGAAAAAGGCACAGCTTTGGGAAAAACTTCTTTGAGCCAACTCTGCTTAGCAATGTGTCAACAAGTATGTTATGTACCCAAGAGGAGACTTTTGGGCCGTTGGCTCCAGTTATCAAGTAAGTCATTAAGCATTTCAAACAGATGACTATGTAATCATCTCAGATCATTAAACTGCTATTGGAAATCTTCCTCTATGAATAACAATAGGTTATTAGACTTGCATCCTGCCTAACTCTCAAAGACTCTGGGGAGCTAACAAGAATCAAAGATTTTGCAATAAAATCAATGAAGCATCACATATTATTTTGCCACAAAACATATCAGAAGGGAAACTGGGTTGTTATTAGCCGTGTGTGTGTGTCTGTTTCTGAGATAGATACTGTATTCTTTCAGTCACTAGTTGGCACACTATTTTTTCAGATCTTTTCCAAAATAAACAAGTTCATCTAAATGTGTGCTTTTCCAAATTGCAGAATTGTGGAAGTTTCTATTATGCAAGGGTATAAGAATATTACAATGTGCTTCTTTACTTTTAGGACAAATTATTAGGTCCTAAATTATTAGCCCAATGATGTCATATTTCCACTTTTGCAGATTTGATACAGAAGAAGAAGCACTCGCCATTGCAAATTCAGCCAATGTGGGTTTAGCAGGTATGTGCTTTTAAATAGATAGCAGGGTAGAAAAAATGGTACTTATTCATGCACACTTTGACCTCAGAAGTTGCAGCTAACTGAATTCCCAAACATGAGAAAATACAGAATACTAATAGAGCTGGTGTGAAATAAGATAGTCCTTGATCTACTGGAAGCACGGTGGCTCAGTGGTTAAGACTCTGGGCTTGTCGGCTGGAAAGCCAGCAGCTCAGATTCCAGACCTGAGCACCATATGACAGGGTGAGCTCCCGTCCTCACTCTAGCTCCTGCCATACTAGCAGTTCGAAAACATGCAAATGCAAGTAGATAAATAGGTACCGCTTCGGTGGGAAGGTAACAGCACTCCATGATGTCATAGTGGCCACATGACCATGGAAATGTCTTCAGACAGCACTGGCTCAATGGCCTTGAAATGGTGATGGACATCGCTCCTTCTGGTTGACAACTAGTGGGGTAAAATCCACAGAGATTTGTTTACCTTTTCCTTTGATTTAGTACCATAACTGAGCCTGGAATTACAGTCATAAGTAATGCCAATTGTTAAGCAGGTCATCACATGGCTGCACCTGAGTTTCCAAACTTTTCTGCAATGGTCATAAAATGAATGCAACAGTCATTAAACAAACCCACTGTCAAAAGGGGTGGGGGTTTCTGGCAAAAAATCCATAAATTGAAGTCATGTGACCGTGGAACATTTCAAACAGTCATAAATGCAGGCCGGTTGACAAGCACCCAAAATCCGAGGGAGGGCCATCAGAACAGGCCTGTTGTGACCTAGGCCCAAGTAGTTATTACCAGACACAATCAGTCCTAAACAAACATATTTTATTAGAACAGCTGAGAATTACTTCATTCCCAGCTTAGTCCAAATTAAATTCAAAACAGATTCTTCATAAACAATCCTTTGGTCTTATCACCAACGTTTGTCTACTTTGGCACCCTGCCAAAGGCTTTGCTTGGCAAAAGTTCAGAAGCAAGAGACACGACAAGAAGCAAAGCAAGAAACAAATGTAGCAATGTTGTTTTCCCACAAAGAGCCGTTGCTGCTCTTTAAAGCCTTATGGGAGGGTCCAATAATCTCTTGGCCTTACTCCCAAGTCGTCCTTTTTACTTTAGCTGCTCTTGCCTTCTAGCAGCTCTTCACATGCATGCACTAGGAATAGGCTCCCCCTGTTCCTCTGCCTCTCTGTGTTCTGACTCTGGAGGCTCTAACCACCTAAACCACCACTATTTTTAAAGTCTTGCAACATTTTCAAGCTTATCCTTGCTTTTTTCCCTTGTCAAATATATTTTAATATTGTTTTATTTAATTCTTCAAAGTATTTTTTCCCAGTTTTATTGGTAGTGTTTGAAATAAATATAGTAATCTTGGCAAGATATTCATTTTTATAGTAGCTATTCTTCCCATCAATGACAAGTACAGATTTTTCCACTTCTCAAAATCCGTTTTAATTTGTTGCGCCAATTTATAATAATTGTCTTCTTCAATTGTTACACACCTTGCCATTAGTTTAAATCCTAAATATTTTTGTAACTATCTATATATCTATTTTCCTTGGTAGTCTTTTTTTCTGTGTGACTGAAACATTTTTAGCTATTATTTTGTTTTTTTCTTTATTTATTTTCAGTCCTGCAACTTCACCATATTCTTCTATTTTCCTAATTAATTTAAGTCCATTTTCTTGTGGGTCT
>JANHFM010001778.1:434653-450511 GCA_032468115.1 Grayia smithii | reverse complement strand
AAGACGACCCCCCACTTATCTGAAGATTTTAATGGGTTAAAAAGTCATCTTATACGCCAGAATTTACGGTATATTCCTTCTATATATTCATCTTATTTGGCACTATTACTGCTAATCAGTATTTGTATGTTTTATTTAGCAACTATTTTACTTTCTTAAACTCAGGCAGGGCCAGTTCTCATCTTGTCATAAATCTAAACATGATTTATGTTTAACAGCACGATATTCTCAAAGCACAGTTTAGCAGATATATAACTTGATACCTATTCATCCCCGCACTCATACCCTCTTCATTTATTTAGCAAAGAAAAGTTAAGAGAAATATTTTGTCTACATGTCAGTTTTAATAACTGTGATAAATTTCCGTTATTGACAGAAGTGGCTTCCTATACAGACAAAGTCACTCTGTTCTAAGAAGACTAATGTAAGGAAATTTTCCTCTATGATCTTATAACATAATAGCCTTGGCTAAGATTTTAATTGTAAACTTTTAGATGTCCATGAGACATATGTAAATGCCATGTCTAGTAAACAGGCTTGAAAAATGCTGGCAAGTTAAAAGCTACTGCTTGAAGAACAGAGTAAAATATCCATGGTATTCCTCCCTCTGCCATGCTGGAAATTTATGAATCTGTCTTCCTGTTTCGGACTTGTCCAGTCTTCAGTGCACTAAAGTATCATTTTCCTAACAAAGCAGTGCATCCATTTATCTATCCTTTGAGCTGTAGCTGAATGGGACCCCATTTTTCATGTCACTATTCATGAGGTTTCTGGAGTTTTCTCTTTCAACCTTCTCTCTGCTAAATATGGTATCCTGGTCACTCTCAAACTCAGATTCTGAAACCATCAAACTGGAATTGTGTTCAGTACTTCTGTGTTTTATACCTGTGTGGAAAGAAGGCACGAGGGTTAGGATTACAGTTGCATTGCAGTCCTGTTAGGACACCCTTCTAACTATATGATGTTCAACTAGTCTCTTAAGTCATGTTTTGCTTTAGTCATAATTGGTTGGCTGAATTCATAGACTGACCCAAAAATAAAACCATTGCATTATGACTGAATGCAATCTGTAAACCAAGCCACTGTCTCCATTGAAATAATAATTTAAATCCAAAGTGATATACAAATTAATGGCAACATTAAAAAGGATCACCCCTAGGAACAGTTAAATTGAAATAACTTACTTATACTTTAGTGCAGACAGATTCAAAGTGGTTGAAATAAATTTGTAAAATCAATGGGCTTTTTTCACAGTGGTTATCCATGAAAAATGCACAATATCTTTATGGTTTTATAATATTACTAACTTGTTATGGCATAAGCTTTTATTACCAGCTTGCTCTATCAAATGCAAATCCCCTCTCAATGATAAAATCATAATCCTCCTTTATTTTAGAACGAAAGAAACAATAAACAAAGAAACATCATACCATATTTAGGCCTGAGCTCCATTCTTTCCTGATCATCTATGTTGTCCAAAATTGTATATTTCATTTTCTTTCTTATTTTGGTTCTCTTTTGGCTAGGAATTCAAGAGAATTAATTAGGTTCTGGGAAACCAACTTCCTAATGATGCAAACCTTTGTTCATGAGCCTCATTCATAAACTGCTATTCATGTCCTTTGGCAAGTGCAGCTGTCCTACAGATGTAACCACACTCAGCATAATCCTGTGCCCATTTATAAATAGCCAAGTCTATATGGGTATCTTGAGTGTGGTTAAAGCCTCTGGATGGTCACAGTCCAAAAGGATTGGACTGTTCACAGACATAAAACTAGTTTAATTGGCTGTGGCTCTTTGTGGAAATAATCAGTGTGTTTTATATGGTTGATAATGGGGTTTTGCATTTAAAAGCCAAGGCAAATCACACCATAGGTTCATGTGATATGTGATCCAGCTAGGTAGCTTATTGCACATTTTGTCCATTTTATCATATTATGAGTAATCATAAATATAGGTAGGGAAGAGATCATTTTTAAATTATCTTCTCTCATCAGATTCTTTAATTGAAAAGAATGTTGAAACTAGCTGGCCAGGATGCCTAACTTGTAATAACTTTTCCGAATTCGTGGAATTATTAAAAGAGCGGATAGTCCTGTCCTTTTAAAACATCTTTTTGACTAAATATGTCTTGTTTAATGTGTGTTAGTGAGCATCAGAAACCAAAGAGGGGCAGCCTACAGCCCAATTTTTAATTGGGGGGGGAGAGTGGCCCAGAGGTGGGTTTCAATAGGTCCTGACCAGTTCTGGAGAACCGGTAGTGGAAATTTTAAGTAGTTCGGAAAATCGGTAGTGGAAATTTTGAGTAGTTTGGAGAACTGATAAATACTACCTCCGACTGGCCCCACCCCCATCTATTCTCTGCCTCCCAAGTCCCAGCTGAGTGGGAGGAAATGGGGATTTTGCAATAACCTTCCCCTGGAGTGGGGTGGGAATGGAGATCTTACAGTATCCTTCTCCTGCCATGCCTACCAAGCCACACCCACAGAACCGGTAGTAAAAAAATTTGAAATCCACCACTGGAGTGGCCCCAAAGCCTGCACTACTTACATTACTACAAACCAGTAGCAAATTATCAAACATAAACACTGTTAATTTCACTGTTAATTTCAAATTGCCATAAGCCCTTGGACAGATTTAGTGCTACTTATAGCACTAAATTATAGCTAATAAATTATAGCTAATAAAACAAAAACAAAAAAACTTGAGAAAATCAGGACCACCATTTGCATGACAAGATTTTATCACACTGCCTGCTAGACACTAATGTTTATTTTTTTAAAAAAATGCTTTGACTTTCCTCATCCCTGGTTTAAACTGAATAGAGGACTATTACCTTTTGCAACAGCAGATGCAAAGCCAAATTAACCCTACCACCAATGCAATTCCAATGAAAGCAGATGCTGATACGTAGAGTATACTCCATTCTAGAAGACAAAATCGGAACATTTGAACTTAGAATCAAAGGACCCATTTGGGTATCTACAAGGAGAGACAGGGCACGTACAAAACGCATTTCATTTATTAAATAAATTATAGCTGCCCATTTGACAAAAAGAACTCCACGTTTTGTCACTGTGCTGCAAACCCCATGACTTATTTCCATCTAATGCTGGGATGTAAACATGAAAAATAGGGTTGGGAGGGTTGAAGTCATTTAGTTCAAAGGGCAGGAATCCTCATACCACCCTTGGCAAATTCTTGGTTTAATAGACTTCCTTGCCACAGCACATCTACTTCCTTTGACAGTGGACTATCAATATTAAAATAACACCTTAACAGACATAGGTTGTTCCTGGGAAACATCATTGGGTTCTTCCCAACTCACCACAATTGCTCTCCCCACCGCTTAGGTACCGCTGTATCAAATTTTCCATCCACATTTGATAGCAAATACAATGCTTTGTGATGGGGTCACAGCTTCCGTGTCCAGAACATTTTAAGAGGCAAGCTGGAAATCACAAGGCAACTGAAATTATTTATGTACTTAAAATTAACTCTGGGCTACTTTTAAGAGTGAAAATTACCCCTTGATATACATATATATATATATTCCTGCCGTGGACGAGGGCATTCAAATACCTACCAGCTGTGTCAACACGAAGCACTTTAAAAAGTAGAAAATCTGGCTTTTCCTTCAAGAGTTGCAGACGTAGCACTGGGGCAACATCCGAAGCCTTTATGATTTTGTAAGGATGCCCATTCTGAACATAGAACACAACAGCGGTGCTGAAGGGAAAATGCATAGATTAAATATCAATAGATTTATTACTGCAATCAGAAACCTTTTATTTGGGATTAACGCCATAATCTACCCCAATTATGATTCTTTTTTTCCGAGAATAACCCTGTAAATATATAGTTCGTATCAGGAGTCTCCAACCTTGGCAACTTTAAGACTTGTGGACTTCAACTCTCCTCAGCCAGTTGAAGTCCACAAGCCTTAAAGTGGCCAAGGTTGGAGACCCCTGGTTCATATTAACCCTGTAAATATATATAATTGGCTGTCAAGTGCCAGAGAAATCAGGAGATCTAGGCAGTTCAAATGGGTATAAAGATGTATTGCAAGCTTAAACTTTCTACGAGAATCAACTATTAATGGCCAAATGAAATTGGCGGTAGGTAAGAGTTTAAGATTTGCTACACTCAAGGTTATTGGACACAAAGGGACTAATGACTGATGCATGTTTGACCCCTCCTTCGGGCTCAACCTAGTCATCTCCTACATCAGTTGCCAGTAAAGTTGCTAAGTTTCTGTCCCATAAAATAAAATATGGAAAACTAGACATTGCAAAGCATAACATTTCAGAACCATAGGATTTTATTCATATATAAAATTATACATATATGAGGGTGCTTTATTAAGGTTTAATGCCCAATCTTACATGTCTACTCTGAATATGTTCAATGGGACTAACATCCAAGTAGATGTGTACAAAATAACAATAATTACTCTCTGTCTGTCTGTCTGTCTGTGTAAAAACCCATATTTTCCCCATCTCCTTGTACCTGATATCAGAATAAGCATGTATCTTCTGGATATTAATGTCTGTATGTAAGACATCCAGGAGTGCTGCTAGCTGTTGTATGAGGGTATCTTTCTGTTGTTCAGTCAGTTGACCAACTTCAACTTGCAAGATCAATTCCACAAGCCCATTTTTCTTTGGGTCTGTAAATGAAAATAATAATCATAATGCCTTCCCTGAGAGCCTGTCATATACTGCCTAACTACATGGCAGTCATATTTGGAGGTAACACTTAGCTAACCTTAGTTTGGTACTTATATGAGAAAATGCCAGGAAATTCCAATATTTCAAGCTAAGAGATTTAAAAAAAAAACATCTTGGAAGATGGCAAGCACTTCTATACTGTTGCAAAGAAAAGCACACAGAAATGCCCATAAATTAACAAAAGTTCAAAGCATCTGATTGATGGTTCTGATCTGGTTTAAGCACGTGCTATGAGCTGCAATGGAAAGTTTGGAAAGCTACCCTAAAATCTCTGCATTTGACCCAAGACTTGATCATCTAGATCGGGAAGATCTTCAACCATTTTGCCAAAAGGAAAGGGATTTGGGAACAATGCAAGCAAATAGCTTAGGCCTGTTAAACTTGCTTAGGAATGTTAAACTTGCGGCCCACGGGCCAGATGCATCACGCACTGGCCACGGCCACCTCCGGTTTAGTGAAGGGGGGAAAAGTTGTGATACGTCACATGACAATAGCCAGGGGTGGGTTCTACTTACTTTTGCTACTGGTTCTCTTCCGCGCACGCGCACTAACTTTTTTCCCGGAAAAAAACTCGAAACAAGCTCTCTGTGCATGTGCAGAGTGCTTGTTTCAAGGTTTTTTGTGGAAAACCATAAGTATGGGCGCGCGGTTGGGCCCGGCTCCCGGCCACGTAGAACTGGTTCAGTGACGTCACAATGTCACTGCTACCGGATTGCACGAACCTGGCCAAACCGGGAGCAACCCACAACAGACAATAGCGTATCGTCATGAGTTTGACACCCCTGGCTTACTCTATATAAATGTCTTAGAAAACAGCTTACCGGGCCATACTTCCACAACAGCTGTGTCGATGTCTGAATTTCCTTTGGCATCAGTGACTTTCAAATGAAACATGTAGTTCCCCTCTACAAGATTGGTTAGCTGTAAGACAGCCTCATGGTTGGAGCCAAGAATCACATCCTGCAAAAGCAAAGAAATTGGTACTCAGAAGATGACTTCCAAATGTAGCCTTCTCTGAAGCCAATTATCTCTGTTACCAGAACCATCTCTCAAAATGCAGTTGCCTTCACCTACATTCAGACTCACGCCAACCAAGATTCACTGGGCCCATAGTTAACTGAGTTACTAGGACATGTGAGGCATAAAGTCCCACAAGTATCTCTCTCTTTGCAACTGGCTGTGGCATCCAGCTTGAATCCCATAAAATTGGTCTAGGACGGGTGTCAAACTGGCGGCCCACAGGCCAGATGTGTCACGTGCAAGCCATACCTACCCCGGGTCCGCAAAGGCAAAAAATGTCACAATACGTTACGTGATATCATGGACTAGGACCGTGATGGCAAACCTATGGCACACATGCCACAGGTGGCACACAGAGCCATATCGGTGGACACGTGAGCTCAGCTGACTTTTGGGCCTTCTGGGCCCACTGGAAGTTGGCAAACGGGCCATTTCCGGCCTCCAGAAGGCGTCTGAGGGGAATGGGGAAGGCCGTTTTTGCCTTCCCCACACTCCTAGAAAGGCTCTGGAGCCTGAGGAGAGCAAAAAACGGGTCTACTGGGCCCACCGTGCCATCACGTGCCAAAAGCGAAGGGAAAGCAGGGGGGTCACGCGCGCATACACGGGGGGACAAGGCGCATAGAATGGGTGTGGGCACGTGCATGCTCCCCCTGCTTTTGACACACGATGGCAAAAAGGTTAGCCATCACTGGTCTAGGACATAGAAGTAGTCCTCGACTTACAACAATTCATTTAGTGACCGTTTGAAGTTACAAGGACACTGAAATAGTAACTTGGGACCATTTTTCAGACTTAAGACCATTGCAGCATCCCCATGGTAATATGATCTAAATTCAGACACCTGACAACTGACTCATATTTATGGCACTTGCAGTGTCCTGAGGTCATTAACCACTATGACAAGATAGATCATAAAATGGGGCAAAACTCACTTAACAACTCACTAACTCCATGGCAGTCATATTTGGAGGTAACACTTAGCTAACCTTAGTTTGGTACTTATATGAGAAAATGCCAGGAAATTCCAATATTAACAACTGTCTTACTTAGCAGCAGAAATTTTGGTCTTAATTGTGGTCGCAAGTCAAAGACTACCTGTACCGGCTAACAGGTATACACCAAGAAGTAGAGTATGTACCCTCAAAACCATGAATCTTTTCTATTTTGAGAACAGACCCATCTTCAGCTGATTTGCCTGAAGCTGTTCCATCCAAATCTAGTTAAACTCTCAAGTTGATGGATCATGTTAGCTTCTATAAGCAGTAAACAGACAGCCTGATAAAAAATAAACTCAGAAAAATTTTCCATTTAGATGGCCCAATCAGATACTTTAAACTTACTCCAGCTGCTGGACTCTGGCCATCCCGGATCCAAAGATAAGACACAATTCTTTGGTCATCAACAGAATGAGATCCATCCAAAGCAATGGAGTTATTGGGGAGAACAAGGATATGTTTTCCCCCTGCAAGAGCCTTAGGTGCAGAGTTGCTGCCTAAATACAACAAAGGGAAAGATTTGTTCAAACAAGAAAAGAGGATGACAATGCAGTAAAAAGGTAAATGTAAAGGTTCCCCTCACACATATGTGCTAGTTGTTCCCGACTCTAGGGGGCGGTGCTCATCTCCATTTCAAACCTGAAGAGCCAGCGCTGTCCAAAGACATCTCCGTGGTCATGTGACCAGCATGACTAAATGCCAAAGGCGCACGGAATGCTGTTACCTTCCCACCAAAGGTGGTCCCTACTTTTCTACTTGCGTTTTTTACGTGCTTTCGAACTGCTAGGTTGGCAGAAGCTGTGACAAGTAACGGCAGCTCACCCCGTTATGCGGCACTAAGGATTTGAACCACTGAACTGCCAACCTTTCGATCGACAACCTCAACGTCTTAACCACTGAGCCACTGCAGACGTAGCCCAAATATAAAGCTTGTAAGTAAGAAGGTTCTCAGAATGCAAGGTAATTAAATTTAAATGCTGTAATGATGAATCAAAACAGCCCCAACCATTTAGGAAACCCCAAATTGCCTATTCCTGGTTAGACAATTGGATCAGGACCGGAAAGATTAAAATGGAAGCCCCAAATATCTAAAACACATGAGAGGAATAGAAACACAGGCCATTTATTCAGGAAATGTCTTCAAGAATGAGGGACAGAAGACCTTACCCTCCTGAACAATCACAGAAAGTGTGGCAGTGCTCCTCAACCCTTGGTCATCTTCTACGGTCAGTCTGAAATGATAGGTTCCAATCTGTAGATCTGAGACAGTTGCCACGGCGCTATCAGCATTCTCCATATGCAAAGAACTTGGCCCACTGTGGCAAAACAATTTTTAACCCATAATGCTGGATCTAATTTCAGCTCAAAACATCAACGTATCATTTGCAAGCAAGGAAATCAACCCTGACTGATCTTTGGAAGGACAAATACAGAAGCTGAAGCTCAAATACTCTGGCTACCTAATGAGAAAAGAGACTCGTTGGAAAAGACCCTTGATGTTGGGTAAGATTGAGGGCAAAAGGAGAAGAGGATGGCAGAGGATGAGTTGCTTGGATGGTGTCGTTGACACAATGAACCTGAATTTGGGCAAACTCTGGGAAACAGTGGAGAACAGGGGGTCCTGGCATGCTATGGTCCATGGGGTCATGAAAAGTTGGACATGACTTAGCAAATGAACAACTATAAAATAATTATTGCAAGCTATTGGGGCATCCCAGGAGAGGACTGAAGTCATATGTCCATCACGTTTGCTATGATGACATATAACTGAACTAATGACGAGTAATGTAACTAGAATATTTGCAACCTGAATTTGGGATTGCTTGCCAAGAAACACCTTGAGGCTTACTCCTTTATAAAGAATGCTTGGATGATTGACTCAAACTCAACTTTTCCTGTTTACCCATTTTGAGAATAACTGTGATGAATTGATGGTTACACTTTTTACTCTTGAAGATTCAGAAACCTGGATGTCATTGTTGTTGAGATTTGCTCCATGTACTTATTTATTTAAAAGATTTGCATGGACACCCACCTTAAAACAAACCTCTGGGAAGCTCACAGCAGTAATAAAACTACAAATCATAAAAATAAAACCAAGAACTAAAATACTTCTCTTGCTAAACTTTGTTCAGAAGCACAGCATTCTGTAAATTAAAATGGCATCCTGAACACTTTTTTAAGCAAACACTTGGTGAACTAATTGTCTAAGAGATTCGTCAAAAATGGTAATCTCAGGAGAAAGCAAATTCATCCCAACTGAATTATGAAAAATACCACTGCTCAATTTTTAAAGATATTTTTATCCTGCCCATATTACTTTATAAGTAACTCGGGGTGATAAGTAGGCATATAGAAATATGCCTTCCTCTTCCTATTTTCCCCATAACAATAACCTTGTGAAGTGAGTTGGACTGGGAGAGAATGATTGGACCGAGATCACCCAGGTGGCTTTTTTGCCCAAGGCAGGACTAGAACTCACAGACTCCTGATTTCTAGGCCAGCACCTTAATCACTACACCAAATTGGTTCTCATTGTAGGTGATCCTTGACTTACAACCACAACTGAGCCCAAAATTTCTGTTGCTAAGCAAGACAGTTGTTCAGTGAGTGTTGCCCCGATTACGGCCTTTCTTGCCACAGTTGTTAAGTGGGTCATTACAGTTAGTAAGTTAGTAACATGATTGTTAAGTGAATCTGATTTCCCCGTTGACTTTGCTTGTCAGAAGGTCACAAAAGGTGATCAGATGAGCCTAGGACAGTGTTTCTCAACCTTGGCCACTGGAAGATGTGTGGACTTCAAGTCCCAGAATTCCCCAGCCAGCTCCTACTTGGCACCTACTTCACTATGAACTGCCCTGGAAACGTTATTTTTTCCAAGAGGTCACAATTCTGTAGGAAACAGCATGGATAATCTTTCAAACTAGAAACAGGTGATTAAGAATGACTAAGCTTTCCAATTCAAATCATACAATCAGCAGGATTTAAATATAGGCATCTATAATAATGTGTCAAAAAAGGTAAAGATAAGTTGGTAGTTACAGCTACGCAGGCAAAGTTCCCATTCTGAGCTTTTTTGAAACCTCCCCCCGCCCCGTCTGTGTCACCCCCTACATGAAATATCAGTTTGCCTTCCTTAAACTTTTTCAGTCCTTAGCATCACCAATCCTAATGTCACCCATGCCTTGGTGGGCATCTTCCCTCCATACAAAATACCTGATGTTCTCCCAGTGATAGTAGACAATCCCTAAGTCATCAGTGCTCATGCTCCCATCGAGATTCGTGCTCTGGATAGGAAAAGTCAATACTTTATCGGGGCCAGTCATGGCTGATGGAGCCTTGTTTTGCCCTGTAACAAAGTCAAAAACAATCCAATCCAATTGTTCTTTCTATATATGTATCAGTGAGATTTATTTCCTCCTCTTTAAGGAGTTACCGGAACCTTAAAATCAGTAAAGAGATCAGAAAGGGTTAGAGCTGGGGTTAGGCTTAAAGTTTGGGTTAAGGATTGGGATTGGGGTTAAGTTTGGGGTTGGGGTAAGGGCAGTGGTGGGTTTCTACAGGTTCATCCCGGACCAGGTGAACTGGTAGTGGTGGCGGGAGGCTCCGCCCATCCACCCGGACATCATGGATGCTCTGCGCATGCGCAGGTTTTGCGCATGTGCAGAAGTGCCATGCGCGCACTGCCGGTTCTGAACTGGTAGCAAAGGTAAGAGGAATCCATTACTGGGTTAGGGTCAAGGCGAGGATTAGGGTTGGGATTAGGGTTGGGGTTAGGGTTAGGGTCAAGGCTAGGATTGGGGTTGGAGTTAGGGAGATAGTGAGGTTCTTTTCTTTCCTTATTGTCTTCTTCTACAAAATTCATCTACAAAAATGCCAATGGAGGGGTCAGCCCTTCCAATTCAAGGGTCTTGTGCGTGACTTCTAAGCCATATTTTTTCAGGGTTTCTCCCGCAAGGCAGTTGTATTGCTCCCATATAGGAGACTTGCTATATGCATTCAATTCCCACAGTCCAATTTCTATTCACTACAGGTACCTGTAATGGACACTGCAAAGCAGGCCACTGTTCTCTCCTATTTTTAACATCAAAGTCAGATGGATCAGCTCATGACCCCAGTTATTCTACTATGTCAGGCAGCTATATGATGTCCTACCGGGCCAGACTGTTACTGTGACTTCAGCTGTTGACTTCTGATCTGCAGAATCCATTACTGTCAGCTGGAACATATATTCTCCTTCTTGCATTGCAGACAGTTGAAGATATGGACTCCTTACACCCTAGAAAATCACAGAGAACAAAAATCAGAGATGATGAAAAACAAGAGCAATATAATGCTGTGTGCTCTTCCATCTGAAGAGCACAATTTGTTGTTCATTTCCTTGTAAGTACTGATACAGAGTGTACACGTTGCATTAACCATCATGTGGCTTATTTAATTCTGGCTTAGAATACTGTCAAGTATACAGTCATTGTGTTTTGTAAACTACGCTTTATGATTTGGACAGTTGTGTGAATGCAGCAAATTATGGTTTAGTATGCATGAAACCAAACACTCTCTTACAGCTTTTAACAGTTACCTTTCAAATAAATTAAAGTCGGCATCAAAACTAAAAGCACAACATGTTTCATATATAATAGTCAAATAAATTTTAGAGTGCTCTGTGCAATTTCCAGCTTAATTATTGACTGGCAACTTTTAGATAAGGCACGTCCATTAGCCTTACTCTAGCAGAAGTTCCACTGAGTTGTAACATTCACTGCCATGTTAATGCAAGTTAACCCTTTGTGGTTGGTAAGGCACTCATAAGTCATGTAAAGCCACTCAGGAACTAATATCCAAACCACGTATATGCATCCTACCCAAAGGAATTGGAATTACAGGCAAGTTTAATTATAGTCGTATTTCTTTTACAGAGTTAGTTCATATTCTATATTTATTCTATAGAATGTAGAATATTCTGTATTTCTTTTGTTGTGGATCTCAAGGCAATATGTGTGGATTTTCCAGGGAAGCTCTTATCCAAACATTATTCAAACCCAAATCAGCTTCAGCAAGACTAATTGTTCTATGCTTTCAGGTGATGCCCTGCTTTTAATTCACATTCTTCTATAACAAGGAGGGGCCCTTCAAATGTGCTCTTATTGTACATTTTTGTTCTTGGTCATATCTATTTCCTTATTTTCCAACCATAGCATGTGGCCTGCAAGTTGTTTTCTAAATGCTTCAAATCAAGTTCTAAAAATCAGAAGAAATCACCTTTGTGGAACTTATTAAAATGTATTTAGATAGTCAACAAAGGACCAGGCATCAGCATAAATATCTGAACTAATTTCAGTGTTCGTGGCCTGTTTTCAGAAGCACTACAAATTCCTTTTCTTAGACTTAGAATAACTTTATTGTCACTTGGAATATTTATTGAAGTGACAATAAAGTTATTCCAAGTCTAAAAAAAAAAATCCTTTTCAAAACTAGTTTCAGATATAACACAAATGGCACAAAAGCCAGATGCCCTTCAGTTACCTGCATGGTGACCATTGTGCTTTTACTTTTGGGACTCAGGGACCACTCGTAGCTGACAATTTCATGATCATCTTTACTCTGGTTTCCATTTAATGTGACTGAATTTTGAGGCAAACTAATTTCCTGATCTGGTCCAGCACTGGCAACAGGAGGAGAATCCAGTAGTTTGTTGACTCTCAAGGAAGCTATTGTGGAGTTAATTGCTCCATCAGAATCGGTGACAATTAGCCTGAACAACAAAAAGAACAAAGACAATATGTGGAGAATTCATATACCGAAAAGTGTACCCTTATCTTAATCTCATCTCCTAGCTATGTATGCAAGCTATAATTCCATGCATATTTAATTAGGAGAAAATGCAATCAAATTTATGATACTGCATCTGAACATATACTCATAAATTTGACAGCTGTGCATTACTGGACATGATCTGGTCCTTTGACCAATTTCATCTGGTCCTACATCTCCTCCTGATCTAATACATTTGAATCAATATGTATATTGATACAATATCAATATATATCTTGATTCAAATGTATTAGGTCCTATTATGTTCATAACCACAGTAAGAATAAGAAATTATGCTTTTGGGTTTACTTTATGGTAAGATCTCAGACACATTTGAGAAAAGACAAATGCTAGATAACTCAACCTGTCTCTGAAGTTATAAAGTCCGAGATTCAAACTATACAAAAATTGAATAAGACTAAGGAGGTGATCTCCTATCTTACTCAATCTGTTTATTCTCAAGAATTTCTTTTCGAGCAGTCTGAGAGGAGAACGAAAAATCAAACATTTCTCCATCAATGATCTTCTATTCAAACCTTTTGCTTTTCATGAATAGAAGGAACTCTTTCATTTATGTAAAGACCAATCTGGATCTAGCCGTAAATATAAAGAATCAAGAAGTTTCTCTAAATGCAGGAGTAGGGATTCCTTGCCTTAGTCTGTATTTTGTTGAGAAAGCAATAATTAGAATCACCCACCTGAAAGTGTAATTGCCAGGAATAAGATTAGAGAGATATAAAACAGGTGTATCAGCTGATGCCTTCTTTTCTCGCAAGGGACCCTCAATTTCTTCCCAGTGGTAACTCACAATTTTAGTATCATCTACACTTTCTGTATTTGAAGAAAATATGACAGTCATAGGTCAATAAGCAAGTATCTCTGTAAGTAATTATTATAGTAAGGGTATTTCTTATCAAGAAAATGTGTGTGGTTTTCTTTATTCATGTGCTAGATTCATAAAAAGCATTTTCTTCCCAATTTTTCTTCATAACAACAGCAACCTTGTGAAGTAGTTTGAGTTGAGAAATAGCGCCTGGTCCAAAGCCACCCAGAGTGAACTTTTTAATCATGGTTTTTGTAGTCCCATTTTTTATTAGTCCCCCCCCCCCCATGATTAATGATATTGGTTCTCTACCAGAACTAAGTTTTCCACATCATTGAAATGCCAGCTATGCCAAGATAGATATTGGCTGTTTATATAAACAGGATAGAGTTAAGAAAACTACCGTACATTTAAAAGTAAATTGGAAAAAGTTGTATTAGAAGCAGAATGTCTTTGTGAAGAAATAACATGCAATATGGGAATTAGGGTAAACTGCATTCTTTATCTATCAATCCATTTATCTATCTAAGTGTGGAAAAAATGTTTATAATTGCCTAATAATGGAATGGCATACTCCATGCCATAATGGCTCAGATTTGGACTGATTTCCACATCCCTAAATTAGAATGCAAAACAACGATTGCAACTTGGTACTTACGATTTCCATCAATGAAGGTAGAAGTAATAGGGTAAGAAATCTCCTGTACTTTGGGAGAGACAATAGCAACAGGGGGTTGATTTACTCGGATTGCTGGATAAAGATAAGAACCAGAATACCTGGTATAATTATATATAATTAAATATATCCACTGCACGCATTCCAAACCCATGCTTATTAAACAGCCAGAAACCACCTCCTGACCATTGAAAGTGTTAAATTCTTAATACGAGAAATAAAATATAGATTTTTACCAATATCACATTAAAAAAAAAGAGTACTGCAAATTACTATTTGAAAAAAAAACCCACTATATCTTGTGTCCAAATGAAGAAAATTGTATCATCTTGGGAATTTGTGATGTTGAATGATTTTAATAGTAAACAGCAGTTCAACCAATAATTCTGCTTCAGTGTCCTGCTTTGCTCCTTATGTGAACAATAAACCTGGCCATCTTTTGCGGGCCAGAACTGTCAGTAACTTTCAACTAGTACATATGCTAGAAATTGCCTTTCAAAAAGAAAGCAGGACTTCATCATATATCATTAAAATGTTAATTTATTAATTTAATTAAATCAATTTAAACACACCTGTATTATTATTATTGAAGTTATTTTATCCTGCCTTTCTATTTGGAAAATGTTCCACTTAATACAGCTACTCTCCACTTATTTCATAATGTCCCTTCTCTTCTGAATTAAAAATGATAGTTCAGCAACAACCTTTAGAAGGGGCCCAGGCAGGGGTGGGTTCTACTTACCTCTCCTACCAGTTCTAAAGGTGCACGCACTTTGCGCGTGGTCGGGGTGCACGGAGTGCATGTCCGGTGGGCACGCGTGCTTTGTGCGTGCCAGACGGGCACTCCTGCACATGCACAGAAGCTTTTTTTGACGAAAAAACATCGAAAAAGGTTCTTACACATGTGCGCAAGCGCGCTCTGCGCACAGACCGGTAAATATGGGCGCACGGGGGGCAGCGGTCCGGGACGCGTAGAACCGGTTCGGTGACATCACAGCGTCACCACTACCTATTCGCGCGAACCGGACCGAACCGGGGACAACCCACCACTGGGCCCAGGAGATTACATCCAACATGGGTGGGACGGGGCAGGTGGGAGATAACCTGTAAATCGGGAGTGAAATCCAGCAGGTTCTGACAGGTTCTGGAGAACCGGTAGCAGAAATTTTGAGTAGTTTGGAGAACAGGTAGCGGAAATTTTGAGTAGTTCGAACCAGCAAATATCACCTCTGGCTGGCCCCAGAGTGGGGTGGGAATAGAGATTTTGCAGTATCCTTCCCCTGTCACGCCCACCAAACCACACTCACAGAACCAGTAGTAAAAAAAACGGATTTCACCACTGCTGTAAATCCAAGGTTATTTGATATGTCCTGTCTAGGATTGTTAGAAATAGCCAAAAAATAATGAGGCAAAGGAATACATGCAGAGAAAAAATAGATTTTATTACCATGCATGGTGTTTCATTTAGGCTGCAAGTACAGGTAGATTGCAATTTTCAACCATTCATTTAGTGATTGAAGTTGAAACAGAACTGGAAAAAGTGATTTATGATCATTCTACACAATTTCAAGCGTTGCAGCATCCCCATGATCACACGATCAAAATTTGGACCCTTGGCAACTAACCTGTACTTATGATGATTGCAGATTCTCGAGGACATGTGATCACCTTTTGTGAATTTATGACAAGCAAAGTCAATGGGGAACCCAGATTCCCTTAATCACATTACTAACTTAACAACTGCAGTGATTCACTTAACAACAGTAGCAAGAAAGGTCATAAAATGTGGCAAAACTCACTTAA
>JANHFM010001778.1:405230-423536 GCA_032468115.1 Grayia smithii | reverse complement strand
AAGAATTCTATTCTATTCTATTCTATTCTATTCTATTCTATTCTATTCTATTCTATTCTATTCTATTCTATTCTTTCTACTAGATGCCCATAGGATTACTGTGATAGATACTTACAATGCTAGATAGGAACAGACTCCTCGTGCCCTTTCTTGCAGATTATTTGAATCCAGGCCATCAATATTCCAAGTAATTAAAGAAAAAGTGCTGTCATCTTGTGGGCAGATGCCTACAGCTTCCACTACTGCAGCAGCTACAGTATTGGTAGTCGAATGACTGGTTAACTCAGCACTGGAATGCACATACACAAATTAAACATATTGCCTAAAGTAATTTTCTCAAGAACATTTACTTATCCACAGGCTTTAAAAAGTAATTTTAGAAAATTGCCATCTGCAGTAGGTCCAGTTTATACATAGCATAGCAAGCAGTGGTTGTCACAAGAAACGTTTACAATTTTTAAGTTCAGAAATCAGCCTTGAATCTATGCGGACATCAATTTTCCTATTGTGCCCTAAGGATTTAGCTTGGCATGTGAAACTATCAAGTGTGTCAAGTCAGTTGCCAAGCGTCTACATTTTGATCACATGAGCATGGTCACAAGTCACTTTTTTTCAATGCCGTTGTAACTCTGAACAGTCACCAAATGAACTGTTGTAAGTCAAGGACTAACTGTATACATTAACTACATTATATATTTTATATGCGGCCCAAGACAATTCCTCTTCACTCAATGCGGCTCATGCAAGTCAAAAGTTGGATGCCTATATTTTAGATTATTCCTACAATTTCTTGTCAATGGCTATGACATCTGGTCAAATAGCTGCGAAATTCCAAACATCTCAAGTATATAATTTTGATTATAGTACTCCTATTTAAGATCTGAAGGGATTCACTACAAATAGAGAAAAGTCAGAGCCCCTATTAGAGCAAAAAGTTGGTCACTGCTGTGAATCATACTGAACTAATTCCATGCAGTAGCATGTCATAATTTATTTTTGAAATCCACCATGTTAGAACCTATGCACAATTTATGCATTAATACCAAATTCAGGCACAAAGAAAATGATTTAGGTAGGCTCTTCCACGTCAGCAAACAGGGTTGTAGGTATGTCATGTTGCCCGGGGAACGGTGTTCTGCTCCACACAACACCAAGTTTCGTTTCTCTGTTGACTTTCAACCTCATAACCATAAACAGTGGCTATAAAAAAAGATCCCTTAACAAATTTGAAAATGAGGAGAGAGTGAAAAGTCATTCTCTCTCTCTCTCATCCCAAATCACCTCACAAAATTGTGGTAAGGAAAATAGGAAGAGGAAGGTGTGTTGGATACGTTTGTCGCCTTGAGTTATTTGTAAAAATAATAAAGGTGGGATACAAAAAAATAAAAGGGAAATAAAAGGAAAGGGATTAACATGGCCACATAATGGAGGGGAACAAAAGATCTTCCCTCCTTTTTTCCACAAAGAGACTTGGCATAAATAACTTACGGAGCCTCCGTGGCAGGAACTGGATGGGACATCCCATCGACATCTTGCTCAGGAGACGGGTCAAAGTATGAATTCAGCGCCTTCTACAAAAGAAAAGTCAAAACCTGGTACAGGTAGTCCTCGACTTGCGACCACAATTGAGCCCAAAATTTCTGTTGTTCAGGGCTAGAGCTCAGTCTCCTGGTTTCTAGGCCAGCACCTTATGCGCTACACCAAACTGGTTCTCATTATAGGTGATCTTTGACTTACAACCACAACCAAGCCCCAAAGTTCTGTGGCTAAGCAAGACATTTGTTAAGTGAGTTGTGGCTCATTTTACGACTTTTTTTGCCACAGTCCTTAAATGAATCACTGCAGTTCATAAGTTAGTAGCCCCGTTGCTAAGCGAATGGTGGCTTCCCTGTTGATTTTGCTTATCGAAAGGTCGCAAAAGGTGATCCCATGCAGGGGCAGATTCCAATTCCCGTCGCTACCGGTTTGCTCACGGGCGCGTGCGGGGGGGGGCACTTTTGTGCATGCGCAGACGTTTCTGCGCATGCATAGAAGCGTCCGGGTGGTTGGGTGGAGCCTCCCACTGCCACCGCTACCGGTTTGCCTGAACCAGGGCGAACCGGTAACAACCCACCACTGATCCCATGACCCTGGGAGACGGCAAAGGTCATAAATACGATACAAAAGGTCATAACTGAAGTCATATTTTTCAGTACCGTTGTTAAGTTTGAACGGTCACTAAACGAACGGTTGCAAGTCGAGGACTACCTGTATCGTGGTGGAGGCAGGGGGAAAGGCTCAGAACGGCACCTACCTGCATATCCCAGCCATTCTCGGCCAGGTAGCGCTCAGCCGCGGCTGCACCGCAATTACTGATGGAGGCGAAATCCAAGCACAGGCGCTTCCGCCGCTGCTCCTCCAGATCTTCCCGCGGCCCTCCTTCCTCCGCCGATTCATCGCCCTGCCGCTCCTTCGCCTCCAAGGCCGCCTGCTCCACCTCCCTGTCCCCGCAGCCGCCCTCCATCTCGTGGGATAGTTGTTTCGAAAAGAACCCGCAGCAGCGCCTTCAAACGACGCGAGGGCCGACCAGCCTTTCCCCGGGTCGCTTCCCGTCGAAGGGGGGGGGCGGGGGGGAAGGCTGCGCATGCGCCACCGAGGATCTGCGCCTGGGGAGCTTCCTGTGTTTTCCTGAGCTTGGCGCGGGGCTGAAAAGAACGCGGAGGTGCAGGTGATTCGAATGAAGGGGCTCCAACGTTCGAGGGGTGGAACGTTCGGAGCTGCTTGTGCACCGGGACTGCCGCGGATCAAAGGCGGTGAGGTGGGGGGGAGGGTTTTTTTTTTTTGCTATTCTGCATATGCTAATCATCTGCTCTTTTGGGAAAGCGAAGGCAGGTTTTCTCAGGTGGCGCTGCTTAGCTTCCTGGAATTACTCCCGCAATTTGAAGCTACTCCGACCTGCCTCTTTGGGGAATCAGCGACCCCGGCTAGCACTCTTGCTCGGAAAGGATTTCCCCGTTTCATGCCATGACTCGTTTCACCCTTCAAAGTGTTCGCGAGGTGATGAAAGCCATGGTGGAGTCCTCCGGCTTCGATCGGGTGGCGAATAAGGTAACGAGGGGCTACCGTCGTTTCGTATTGCTGATTTTCCCGGGATGACCTTGAACAGATCTAGCGAAAAGTTGCAGCAACTACTGTAAATCACGGCCTACTCCAAGACATGCTTTCAAGGTCGTTGGAGTAAAACCGCAGTAATCTTCTGTGCTACCTAAAAATTAGCTAGGTATGGATACAATGCATCAAAGGTTCCTTGCATTTATTAAAGAGTTCTTATTTCGCTATCTTACAGCATCTTTCTAAGATTGGAGGCAAAGTTTATGCTGTCCATTTGTACATGCCCTGTTTGTTTTATAAAGATTACATTGATTTACAACCCCTCCTTTCTATCCTGATCCCTTTACTTTAGGAACCATGGGGAAAGTGGGGGAATAATATATTAGGGGGGTTGTTTTTTTGTTTTAGTGCCTCTACAGATTCTCTCTCTCTGCCTCCCCCTGTAAAGCATTCAAAATATAGACATTTGTCATAGAAATGCAGCTGTTCATTAATTTCCTGCAACTGGGGCCTTGTGTAGCAAAAGGAGCTACCATCATCCATGCAAAAGGGAGTTAGCTTGGAAAAAACTTCTAAGAAGTACAAACTTATCCCCTGCCAGTATTTATTCCCTGCCCAATATTTAAGTAAATTTGCTAATAAATTTGCTGAATAATAATTATTCAGGATGTGTGACTGCTGATTGGAAGTGGAAGTAAAGTAGAACGGAATCTTTATTATTCTGCTCAGTAGAAAGCCAGCATTTGCGTATAGGGTGCAGATAAAATTCACTTTGACATTATGGAACTAGATTTCTGTTTCTCTTCTCAACCCAGATGAAAGTTGTCTCTGCGAACCCTGGAAAAATTGTCTGTGAAATGAAAATTGAAGAACAGCACACAAACAGAGGAGGAACTCTGCATGGGGGCCTGACAGCAACTTTAGTAGACCTTGTGTCAACAGCTGCATTAATGTATACTGAAAGAGGAGCACCCGGTGTTAGTGTGGACATGAATATTACGTGGGTATCAAACTTGGTGAAGTTTATTCCCATGTTTGTTTGCTTTCACCTGAACCTTCATTCTGCACTGAACAGGGCAAATCCAACTTGTGTTAATTCCAAGAACGCATCAGGCCAGTCCAATGCTGAGATACTACAAGCTGTGTACATTTTTTCTGTTTAAAACTTTCCAAAACTTTTTGGAAAACTAGGCTTCCGTATGCAGATTCTTCAGAAGTTCTAAAAGGTAGTGAAACATTCATTAGTCATGCTTTTATTTTGAAATACCCAAGTCATTATTTTAGCTTTATTTTGTATTGTACTATTACTATGTAAGAAGTGAAACAAGAACTGATAGCAGATACATCTGCCTTATATCAATAAGAGATTATTTCACTGTCTTAAATCAGTATTCCATATTTACATGTAGTAGCACTCCAACTTCAGGTAGAACCTTTTCCTGATCATATTGTAGATTGGATGAGGTGAGCGGCGTGATGGCCTAGAGGCTATGAGTTCAATTCTAGGTGGAACAGAGATTTCTCCCTCTGGGTGCAAAGGCAAAATTATCTGCTGTGAGCTCCATGTAGGAATCAGGAAGGGCATCCAGCCAGTAAACACTCAGCTCTGTTCAGTTACCCCGACTCCACACCAATGCAAGGGATTACAGGGTTGTTAAAAGAAAAAAAAATGGAAATTGGATGAGGACTCTCTGGATGCAACATATACACTTTACTCTTAAGTCTGCAGGCTTCTCCAAGCTGCCTGTTATATATTAACGGCCTACGATTCAAAGTCCTCAGACCTGTCACTCTGAGTAATATCCTTCTCACTGCATTCTGTTTTAATGTACATATCATACAGAAAGATTTTTATATAAACAAAATGGAATTAAGAAATTTAGGGTGGTATCTATCATTCTGCTCTCCCCAAGACTGTGTTACTAAAAGCGATGGATTGGGCCCCTCTGCAAATAGCTAAGCAGAAAGAAAAGATATCCAACAATTTATTCAGTACTCCTTTTTGGCTTTTATTAAACAGTCAAAAAGTTGCTTAGGCAGGAAATTCAATGGTTGCCTTTGATTCAGTCTCTTTCTTCTATCGCTCTGCCTCAGAACGCTTAGAAGACAGTTGTAAGGATGGAGTGAAGGAAGACAACAGTACACAATGCCTTTCATTGTACATATAATAAATATTTCTCTCTTCTGTATTCTAGGTACATGTCATCAGCTAAGATTGGGGAAGAAATCCTGATCACTGCTGAGGTTCTGAAGCAAGGAAAAACTCTGGGTTTTGCCAACGTAAATTTAACAGATAAGACAACAGGAAGATTGATAGCTCAAGGGAGACACACCAAGCACTTGGGACACCAGTCAGAAAAAATAAAGTAAAATCCTGAGAAGAATGCAGGAGGGAGGAGTATACCACAGCAAGTTTCAAAAACTGAAGTGCAGTCATTGGGTAATGAAATGATATTGCAACGTTGAAATCTGTTGTTTAAATTAAATTGTTGGCCCAAGGCCAGATTTGTTGGTGTCTAAATGTACACACGTGTTTGTACATGTATTTATATTTATGTACAAATATGTCTAGGGTGGATGGATGACTTTTATTTGTTAATGGAACAGATATGTAAGAAATTGTTTTTCCTGCTAGGAAATATAGTACAGTGGAGTTAATATAAGTGTGAACCTTGAAGCACTGAAGAAAAGATCAGAGAAAACCGAAGGTTTTTCTCCTGAAACTTAAAATTCCTTTTGAGTTTCAGTTGTGGGAGGGACAGCTTCTAAGCCACTTTTTCTCAACTTCAGCAACTTTTAAGCTTGGCTGGCTGGGGAATTATAGGAGTTGAAGTCCACACAGCTGCAGGTTGCTGAGCTTGAAAACATTGTTCTAAGCACTTGATTTAATCAAGAAGAGAAGCTGTTTTTCCTGGATGTAATTCTTCCCCTGCAGTTCTGAGAGGAACAAAACACTAAGTGAAATGGTTTTCCATCTTTGGGAAGAGCATAAAAGGCGATGCTAGGAGCTACAAGGAGTTTTTCAAAAAAGTAACGTGGGATTCAACCCATTATGTTTGCAGGGGCTCCAGATGCCTTTTGTATCGGGCCTTTAAACCACAGGGTTCACCTGAATGTATTTGTTAAAAAATCCAGTGTTGAATGAGTGCCCACCTAATAAAACAAGGTGAAAGTCCAAAATCTTTTAAATGGCAGTATTCTTTCCAAAGGAATTTGTCTTGTTAAAAAGTCGTGAGTGGTTCCTGCTATTCAGTAACATTTTGATTTAGAAAATTTTAATTTCAGTGTAAAATCATTTCTACTGTGTACCACACCAGCAAGAAGATTTTATCTCTCACTTTCTTACACTTTTTTAAAAAAAAACTATCCCAAAATCAGCTGCACTGAATGTACACGAGTGCAGAAAAAGCCTAAGTGGTGGAAGGAGAAAGCAGAGGCTAGTGTATGAGTTATCATGGAATAAGATGGGTGGTTAATAATCATCATAATAATAATGGCTTGGCCTTTTGTGATTTTGTGCCTGTGGGACTTCTGAGTGGTCTGTTCTTTTGTGATGCTTGGCTAATTATATTTCAGACATTGAATTGCTCTTTCCATTGCTCATGGTCCCACAACTGTGATAATCTCTGGAAAGATTTCTAAAAGGAAGAAAGCCCCTACATTGCTTTTGCTTGGGTTCACTGTTTTATTGCAGCCAAGAGTACTCACTGCAGGTGGCAGAACTTAACAACCTTTGGCTTATCTTGAAAAAAAGCTAAATAGGATCAACTTATTAACTGTAGGGTAGAACATTGGGAAACCTCAACCTTATATCTATTTGTTAAATTTAATTGCTGCCCATCTCACCACAGGACTACTCTGGGCAGCTTGCAACAGTAAAATGGGAAAAGTAATTAAAAAATATAAACATAACAATAGCAAAACAAGGAAACAAGGAAAAGAAACAAGGAAAATACAATGATATGGATTTTAAAAGATAGGTGGTAGGAAGCAGGAAGCAGTGGGTTGAGGGAGAGTGGTCAGCTAATTAGTCCAGTAGCCACCTCTAAGGGGTACTCTCTTATTGGGTCATCTCTTCAGGTCATTTGAACACCCAATTGTCATACATTCTGACACATCCGAAGACTTCTTCATTGGTTGTGAATATGCTTGATTTGAAGATAAATATGCCTCTTGTGGTTTTCAGCAAATTGCTGTGTTTGCCTTTTGCCCATTTACACGGTCCCTCTCCATTTTCCAACAGCAGCGGCATCATTACAGCTTATTCAGAGATTTGATGCCTGCCTTAGTCTACCAGGATTGGATAAGTGGTGACTGTAGTAGATCTGGATGGAATGAAAATACTATTCTACAACCCAGACATTTTTAGACTATCAAACTTTATTAAAAGGCATTAGCTTTTGTGAGCTATAGCTCACACTGGCCTGAAAAAGTACCACCACTTTCCTGTTTTTATTGCCATTGACTAACAGAACTCTTCTATGGTATTCTACCAGTAATCATCTGTCCTTACACTGCAACTTTTTGACCTAGTTTGTGCAAAGTGCTTATAAAGCCATACAGTAAAATAGCAGGGGATGAAATAGCTCCTTAGTGCTCCCTACAGCGAAGCCATCATGCTTGTTAAAACATCTTCTAGAACTGGAATCGCCTGAGTGGGCTGTTTTCAATTTAAACAACTACTCGATTGCTTCCAGTTTCGACTTCCGTGGTTATTCCCTATCCTCATTCTGAGCAGGTGGGGAAACAATACAAGAGATCCTATGGGGAAACCAATCGAGTTGTTAAAATAAAGACAACAAATGGAATGGAATTGCACAAAGATAGAAAATAACTGGTTTGGGAAGCATCATTACAAAGATGGAATACTGTATGTAAAAACCCCAAAGTTGAAACTAATGCACTGTGTCAGAATGGGCACTGATTGTAGACCAGATAACCCCCTTCTAATCTTTTCCAAGGAGTCTACCCTTCGGAGTAGATTTGGAGTTAGAGAAAGGAACTTCTAATGTTCATACTCAGTATTCAGCCCTCATAACATTGGCTCCTTTGCTCTTGGAGAAAGAGGGGAACCTAAACTATTTTTTTTCTCTTATGAAGACCAGTGATTAAAATAATGTATTTTAAAAAAATATTTATGAGCCAGAATTCCATTAGCTAATTAAGTTGGGGGGAGGGGGTCCCTCGTAGCTAGACATTTTTCTCCTGTTTAACATCCACAGGATGCTGTCAACCATTCAACAGCAAAAGGTGAGGTACAGATAGCCCTTGACTTGCAACAGTTCATTTAATGACTGTTCAAAGTTACGATGGCACTGAAAAAGTGACTTGTAACCATTTTTCAGAGTTAACAACCTTTGTAGCCTCCGCATGATCATGCGATCAAAATTCAGATGCATGGCAGCTGGTTCATACTTAGGACCACCGTTGCTGTGCCTCAAGGTCGTGAGATCACCTTGTGCAACCTCAATGGGGAAACCAGATTCACTTAACAACCAGGTTACTAACTTATCAGCAGCAGTGATTCACTTAACAACTGTGGCAAGAAAGGTCATAAAATGGGGCAAAACTCAACATCTCAACAGAAATTTTGGACTCAATTGTGGTCATAAATTAAGGACTACCTGTATATGACATCCAACTTTATATCTCCACCCCAACTTTGTATCTTCACCCCAACTGGACCAGGTGAGTGCTGCTGCAGTATCTGGAGGCAGTTAAGAGTCTGAATGGACAAGAACAGGCTTCACTTAATCCTAGCATGACTGAGTAGTTTTGGATTTTAGGGTTTCCTGTATTGGGTCATTTTCCATCTTCGGATGTAGACAGAATAGCACTGCTTCAAACAGAATCACTGTGCAATTTTGGGCTTTAACTGATGGACTCCTGTTCAAAGAGCCAGTAACAACTATGGATGGAAGTGATTTTACACACCTTTGCTACACGTGCCAGTTGCACCCTTTCCTGAATTAGGTGACTTATTCATATCCTGGTAATGTCCCAAATGGATTCCTGTAATGAGCTCTACATGTGGCTGCTCTTGAAGAACATCCAGAAGCTGTAGCTGGAATGCAACAAAACAGGTACACTTTGGAGCCCCCCTCAGTTCTCCAAGTCCACTGGCTCCTAGGGTACTTTCAAATGCCATTTGGGTTGCTGCTTGTCACTTACAAAGGCACCCATGCTTTGGGATTAGATTATTTGAAAGACCACCTCTCCCGATTGTATCTACTTGTCCATGCAGGTTGAAACAGCAGGCACACTGCAGGTCCCATTGCTTGAAAAACGTCATCTTATGGAACCAGGAAATGGGCTTTTTGGGTTGCAAGGCCTGTCCTTTGGAACACCATATCTATTCCACACTTTCCAAAGTTAGATTGATCCCAACCTTACCAGCTTTTCAGAAGGATTTAAAGACATGGATGAATATTGGATGTTTACTAGGAACCCATGGTATATGGTGGGGGTTGTGATTTACTGTAGATTTTATGAGCCGTGGTGGCACAGTGGTTAGAATGCAGTACTGCAGGCTACTTCTGCTGATTGCCGGCTGCCAGCAGTTTGGCAGCTCGATCAAGGCTGACTCATCCTTCCATCCTTCCGAGGTTGATAAAATGGGAACCCAGATTGTTGGGGGCAATATGCTGACTCTGTAAACTGCTTAAAGAGGACTACAGAGCACTGTGAAGTGGTATATAAGTCTAAGTCCTACTGCAAAAGGCCATTATATTTTTCTAGGTTTAATAAGCTGTCATGTTAAAAGGTGTTGGCCACCTAGTCACACCAGATGAGTAGCTAGACAGATAGTCTAGTGATGACCATAATGGAACCTACACATTATGGTTGTCAGTAGTAATGGTCGTAAAATGGGTCACTTGCATGACTGATCCCATTTTACAACCTATTTTTGCGGTGATCATTAAGCAAATGCTTTGATAGTAAAACAAACATCAGTCATTAAATGAATGCCATGGTTATTAAGCAAATCCATTGTTCTCTATAGTTGGCTTTGCTAAACCATAGTAAAACATGTTAATGCGACTACAGGGAATTGCAAATGGCCACATATGCAGCCATGTTGCCAATTGCCCAAAGTACAGTCACGTGGCTGCAGGGGAGGCAACTGTCATAACTTCAGAGCGAAGTTGTAAGTCCCTTTTTTGGGTCTGTTGTAACTTAATGATTGGTAAGCGACCAGTCATAAAACAAGGACCACTTATATAAATCAAGTAAAATAATTACATTGAATTTTTCATGCATGTTAGGGTTTTAAAGATTAAAGGTCTTTAAACATGAAAGAAGTGTGTATATTTATACAAGACATGTCATATGTTTACAAAAAATGTAGATGCCCTTAAGTTCCAAGTATTTAGGAATGAGATCAAACCAACGGCTTTTGCATGGATTTGACTGGTTTAAGCTAGTTTGTAACAGAAAAAGTAATGTGGGAACATTATATAACACCAGGTATATTATCTAATTTTTAATTCATGTTTCTGTATCCTTAAAAAAACCTTTAAATTTTAGGTATTCCACATAAATTTCTCTTCCTTCATAATGTAAAACAAAGCAAATTAATGAATGCAGAATGCCATAATACTAACTAGAATTCTTAGATTCCAGAGATGGTTTTGAGACCATCTTAGCTTCTAGATATGGTTACAACAAAGAATCTTTATTGCTACAGAGCATGAAAAACCCAAACTGAGGAAGTCACGAACTGTAATTTTATAGCAATTGGTCTTGGCCAAGGACTCGGATAGGACTGAATTTTAAGAATAAATTTAGCAGTTGCTATCTGCTGTACAGAATTTTAATTTAATGAGCTATTGGGACAGGACCTTAATTTTCCTGTACGCTCCACACTTTACATGTATTTCAATGGGTTCAAGGATAATAGGGTTGGGGTTTTTTTTAAAGTATTTATGTTACGGCTACTCCCATTCCTAATTACAAAGTTGAACTAATTACAAAGTGACTGTCCAGATCAGCCAGTGAGATTCACTAAATCTGTATCTGTCCAATACCAATTCAACATTCTAGAATTACTTTACATTATCAGTTGATACTGTCATGGATTGTGTTGCTGTATCAATTTAGTGCCGGCATACCTTACGACTAGCATGGACTTCATAACTTAATAGAGCAGATAAATGTTCAACTAATTTGTTTATTTTCATTTGTTCCAATTCCAAACAAAAGCTAAATACAAATTTTAAACAGATAAGCACTAGATTTACCCAAAGGGAGTTGGCTTATACAGATTTACTTCAGTAAAATTATTCAACCCATAAGCAAAGCGTTCTTTGCCAAAACTATACAGTAGTCTTTCTTATGTTCATTGCACAATCTTAAACAAAATATGTTCTGTCAAAACCAACTTTGACACTCCAAACAATATTTTACAATTAAATCCACAAATGCTTTTGATCTTATTCCTCCCCACCCCCCACCCCATAGAACCTCAGAGGGTTTTCCATATCAGAAATGTTTTGGAAACCAGTATTTCCTACTCAGTTCACCAGCCATTTTACAAGTCAACTCTCGGGAAAAAAAGCAATCCTCTGCCAACATTGTTTCTGCAGCTGCTATTTTAAATTTAGCTGCTTTAGGCTACTTCAGACCCCAGGTCTGTAAAATGTATTCAACTTAACAGAACACTCTACATTTAGTTATACAGCAAACTGGGGAAAGAGATCCAAAAAATGAGAATGCTAGTAAACTCAAACATGGCCAAGCAAAATAAGAGAGGCAATTAATGCCTACAATGAATGAGATGCTTTTCTTCCTTAAAAGATTTCTTTCCCATAGTAAGCCATCTACTGTAGCAAGCCAGAGAACTCATCATCAGAATGAATCTGACACAGCTCTGATACAATCATGTTAAAAGCAACGCTTAGAAGGCTTTTACACCCTTACATTCACTTTTCACCCTATGAATACTGAAACAGGGGACATGACCAGCACAAATGGACACACCACCATAAATGATCACTTTGTGCTCTCAGATAATATTTCTTTCAGTGTGTAACAGTCCCTTCATTTCACATTTTGGTAAGATGCTCATGCAATGCAGAAATATGCAGAGCATTCTCTTTCATAAAGTCCATGCAGAAAACATCTTTAAAAAAAAGTTCTGAGATACAAATGATAACAGAAAATAATCCAGGATGATCAAGGTTCACAATGGATAGTGTTCTGAGCATGTGTCCATTTTCTTCTATTCCGAAAGAATAAATGGCGAGGAAAGTGGAAACTACACTCCTGCAATCTGTGATTTTCCCCATTTTGCTGGCCAGAACCCTATTCTGGCATGTATGGGCGGAGGTGATCCTCTACGGTACCAACCGCCCAGTGGGTGAGTTGCTCCTGTGGCAGATACAGGCAGATGCTGCATAACTTGAAGATTGTAGCTTTGTTTTTTGGAGTCTGTAAAAAATAGATAATTTCAGAACCAAGGATAGGGGTTTCTTTATGCATGGAAAAAAAGCTTTAAATTTCTCCCAGTTTGTCTTTTCAGAAATAATTTAGGAACTTGAAAGGAAGCATAAGGGAACAAAAACTAAAAATATGTCACTTTATATTTTTTTTACTGGATATGCAACTTAATCAGTTCTATACTTTTTCTCAAGGCTAGATTAAGTTACACTTTAAAAGGAGTTCAGTAGAGATTCATTACTACGGTAAACAACAAACACTATTGATGCACACAGATTTATATTTGCTTGTGTGCATCAAATCTGTTTTTCAATTCTATAATTTAAAGGATGCTGCCTATTGAATGTTCCTTACACTAGCAAAACACAAAAAAACGATCAGTCTGTGATACCTCACAATATTATGCTTAATACCTGTTGTATACACCATATTATCTATCTAGCTTCAATGTTTTGTCGTGACAACTGCTAAATAATAAATGAAGCAACTATTATATACTGGAAGACGTTTACCTGCAAGTGCTGTCTGTCAATGAAAAGAAACACTGACTGGTTAGGGTTGTTGATAACAATTCCAGTCTTGTCCTTTCGGCTCAGTACATGCAGAAACTGTTTTTCATAGTCACCATGATGAAATTCAAACCTGGCCTATTTAAAATATTCAACAACAATTTTAATTCAATTAACAATTTTAATTCTAAATTTAAAAAAGCAGTCTTGTAGATATTTTTTGATTACATGCTCTCCAATGCCCAGTAACTCTGGGTGGCCTACAATTGTCAAAAAAAACCCACTTAAAAACAAACTCAGTGCAAGACAAAAGAATTACAAAGAAACTAAATCCAGAGGGAAACAAAAAAGAAGAAAGGAACAAAGGAACTTCTAAGATCCACCAACTGAATTATGAGCAAATGTGTACCCTGGAGTCTGAAGAATAGTATTCAATTCTTTTGCCTCCCCTATTCCAATATACAAGCTATTACTCTATATAACAAATTTAGCAATTGGGAAAACTATTTTTTTCTATTGTTAAATCATTATATTAGTACATTTGGGCGTGAAATTACAGCTGCCACTTCTTTAGCTCGTTAATGTATTGGCATAGCATTATGTGCAGATCCAAGCACTGTAGCCTTTTGTAATCCAGATAAAAAATATGCATACTGACAAAATTTCCAAGTGCTGTTCAAATTTTGGGGGGTATGGCACCCAGTGTGCCAATAACTACTGAAGCTCTCACAAGCAATTTGTGCATTATTTGTTATACAGTGTTAATCAAAGTAAAATAAGCTTATTGAACTAGGAGATTGGTTCAAAAAATAAAGCAATATTTTAAAAATGGCATAATGCCTTATGAATTAAACCTTCAATATATCACAACTACCAAGGTCATCCAGATCCATTTGCATGGATACTCACAATTACACATCTTGTGTTGCAATCAACACTAAGTCAGGTAGACAACTTCTGCTTTCTATCTACTTTGCATTACAAACCCCATAATAGCCAATTATTGTCCAGGCTGATTTGAGCACATGGTAGTGGTATTCAAAGTAACATTAAAACACCAGATTGCTAATTGCAGCTTCAAAAATCCAGAAGTCATATCTGGTCAGCATTAAAAGGCAGTGGTTTTCATTTGAAATACCATCTGCTTACTTGAGTTTTATCTGCATATGCCATACCTGAACAGGCCTAAAGGGCTCATCATCTGATCCCTTCCATCTAGAAAACAGAAGACAGACTATCTTCTCAATATCATTCCGAGGCCAAAGTATGAAGTCCATCTCCTGTGTACAGCCAATCACATCCTGAAGAGATAAAAATAATTTAATAGTATTCAATATCATAGCATCTAAATATGTATTAATCAGTAACTTCATTAAAATTGTACATATAATAATTTTTTATTCTAAGTAGTACTTTTTTCCCCAAATTTAAGTCATCTCAAACTCAAACCTCTTTCAAATTTAAAATATAGCCCACATATACAGGTAGTCCTTGACTTACAACAGTTCATTTAGTGATCATTCAAAGTTACAACAGCACCGATAAAAGTGACATGACAAATGTTCATTTATAACCTTTGTAGCAACCCCATGATCATGTGATCAAAATTCAGATGCTTGGAACTGATTCACACTTATGACTGTTGCTGTGTCCCAAGGACATGTGATTACCTTTTGCAACCTTTTGACAAGCAAAGTCAATGGGGAAGCCAGATTCACTTAACAACCAGGTTACTAACTTACCAATTGCAGTGATTCATTTAACAACTATGGCAAGAAAGATTGTAAAATGAGGTAAAATGTCTCACAACAGAAATTTTGGGCTTAATTGTGATGGTAAACTGAGGACTACCTGTACCCCATCCAATTTTTAAATCCAAGCATAGAAATTTTAAGAGAGAACTTCTGCACAAAATTACCCGAACTAAAGCATCAAACTTAGTCATCACATATAATTCAGTTTTGGACCATAGTATTCTCTTGTTCAAGAGAATTCTCTTGTTCTCCTCCTCTGTGAATTTGTTTAAAGAAATTTTTGACTGAAAAATTCTCCGAAGCAGCACAGAAAAGCTGAAGCAAAAGGACACAATACAGGTAGCCCTTGATTTATGACTAATTGTCTAACAACCGTTTGAAGTTCCAAAGGGTCTACTTGGAAGTACCTATGACCTGGATTCAAAGTTCTGACAGTCCCCCCCACCCTGTGGTCATGTGACTACACTTTAGGCACTTGGTAACAGAGTTGCATATGTTTGCAGTATCCTGCCATCATGTGACCTCAATTTTGCTGAACACCAGCATTTACTTCCAGTTTCAGCAAAACTGTGCCCATAGAAAACTATAGTTTTGTTTTATGAGCATGGCATTTGCTTTACAGCCATGATGTTCACTTAACTGATGAAAAAAAGTGTCATAAAATCGGATTGGTCAAATGACCAGTCCATTTTATGAGAGTCACAAGTTACAACCATGCTCCATAATGGTTATAACTCAAGGACACCCTGTGAGAATAATCTCTCTCAATTCCATAAGGAGAATCCAGGGACAACAGAAAAATCTGATGATGGAAGTACACACACAGTGACCTTATCACCTAACTGCAATTACATACTTGTGACCTGATGCTGACACAAATAGGTAAATCACAATTTTTACATGATACTGCTGTCACATCAAGCAGGGTCCTTCATTTGATCACAATCTATTAATAGATAAGAACTCAGAATACTGTACAAGATAATTTTGTAGAAATTAAAGACAAAGCAGCTGATTAAGATATACTTTTGAATTAATATTTAATATTAATATTTAATATTTAATACTATCTTTTAGTAAGATTATTTTACCTTATTAAAATTATATCTGATAAGAAAACAAAGTACGGTAGGTAAGACTTGGAAAATTAAAACTAGGGACAAGCCATACATATATTCTACTATAAAATATTTTTCATGAGCATAATCTCAAAAAACTGCATGTCTTTTTATATACCCAAAGATTTTAAAATAAATACAGGAAGTTCTACAAGGTAACATAATAAATTCCGTATCAGTAAAGACATGCTGAATATTAATATTAAAGGTATATTACAAAAGAAGGAAACTCCTTGTAGAAGTATTTCTCTTAGTAAAACCAGTACCATCTGCTTTTAAAATTGTACTTGACTGTGAATCATTGATCCAAAAGCACAGCTGGAGCAAGGAATATAAGAAAAACTTTTGACTGTCAAAAATAGAAGAACAAAATAATTTTACCCTGCGCATAGACTGATAGCGGGGTGCATGTAACTGTACAATATCCTTTTGAAGAAGCTCAATGGAACTTTCCAAGGAATAACTGGAATCTCGCACACCTTTCAGGATATTTTCTTCATAATTATTGGTCATAACTGGTATCACTTCAGACACTTCAAAGAGTGCTGACTTTTTTCTCTAAAGAAAAGAAAATTAAGAAACATTTGTTACTATGAAATAAATGTTGAAGTTCAAATATAAAATTTAGGAAAGTTAATTATCAGGAAGTTCAAACCTTAGTTTTAAAAGGATCTATGTGAAGCCAAAATTAATCTCTTAATTCAATGAAAGATACTAATATTAAAATCAGGGTCTTTAAATAAGTGGACTTTGGCTGAAAGACACAATTTGCTGGTTTGTTTTTATTCAGTTTTGGGTACCTATATTCCTCTCATGTACCACACATACAAACCCCACACAATATAAAATATTAAGTATTATCCTTCCACACGAACACCTGTAATTTCTACTCACACACACAATGGAACTTTACAATGGTACCATAATACCACTAAGTTATGTACTTGGTGGTTATGTGCATTAAGAAATGTATTCAATAAACAAATAATCAGTCTATTTTTTATGCCAAGAAAAGCTTTAATATATATTCTCCATGTTTTGATTCTAAAAGACTTTCAAGATAATTAAATATGCATCTTATATGCTGAAATAGCAAAGAGAAATAAGATTACCTTGTCTTTGAATACAAAGGCAATATACATCTTGAAATCAAACTGGTCAGCTAGAGATTCTTTTTTCTTTTTAAGCTGAGCACGAAGTCTGTTCAGAGCTTGTTTCTTCCGGGAGTTTGGGTCCCCCATTTTATAATATAGATGGTACAAAAGCCTTTGGAAACTGTCACTAAACTGTGGGCCCTTTTTTCATAAGACTCAAGTGCAACAGAAACAAGTCATTTTATTCCTGCTTATACCACTGAATCAATAAAACAGAGGCAAACCCCAAAAGTGCACCTCAGGCAATTGTTTTACAAGACTGTCTTACTGGAGGGGTCATAAAACAAAGTAAGTAGTTGTCCAACCATTACTGGACAAAGGGTTTGCACATATTACCAAAAAAAGATTTTTTTTTTGAAGAAAATACACTGATATAAACAGTTTAAACCACAGGAATAAAGGGGCAAGAACAGGAGAAAAATCTTATCACAATTTATATGCATAAAAAAAGGAATAAAGGGGATGGACCCAATCCATTTGGGTGGTGTTTCTTTGCCCCAAGCCCCCCCAAAAAAACCCAAACAAAAACCTGAAATTAAAGACAGCACTCTATCACACCCAGGTTCATGACTCTGCTGATTATTATTACCAAGATTGCTGCTATTGCTCTACTGCCTGCTTAATTTTCAATGATGATTAGACTTGGGAGAAAGCAAAGGAAGGAGTGCAGAAGAGGAGTGGATGTCCTGGGAGGCAAGACGTTTCCCTACTAACAAAATCATCAACCGCAGACAACACAGTGCTGGTTTGCAGAAGAGCAAGAAGTTTGGAAAACAGCAGAGTCATTTCTAACTTCATCACGCTCACAATCAGGCACACGGTCGCCCCGAGGCCGCGTCTGTTAGAGAAAACGGGGATCATGGTGGCCATCAATCAAAGCTTAAAGGGAAGCCAAAAAGGGAGTAGTAGCCGGCCTAAAGATCTCCAGGCTATCTAGCAGTCCCCTAAGCAGGGGAAGAGACCTACATACTCCAATTGCTGCCTATATCCCCATCAACTATCCTCCTTTCTCCGCCACCACCACCGCCGCAACGGCCACTCTTTAGTTGGGGCTGGGCATGGCTGGTGCGATGTCGCCTCCTCGGCGTTGCTTTCCCTCTTCCTTTAACCGACCCTGAAGAGGAAGAGAAGGGCCTGTGCTCAGCGCAGGGGGAGGGAAGGGGACTCAGCCCACAGTCCCGGGACTCTCTCTTGCATTCAGCGGGCTCCGAATTTCCTCCTTTTTTGGGGGGGGGGGGAAAGT
>JANHFM010001778.1:372858-395070 GCA_032468115.1 Grayia smithii | reverse complement strand
AGACCATCGGAAATATGTGTTTTCCGATGGTCTTAGGCGACCCCTGTGAAAGGGTCGTTCGACCCCCCAAAGGGGTCACGACCCACAGATTGAGAACCACTGACTTAGAGTTTTATATTGTTCCATAGTGCTTTACAGCCCTCTCTGAGCAGATTACAAGGTCAGCCTCTTGCCCCCAACAATCTGGGTCCTCATTTTATCCACCTTGGAAGGATGGAATGTTGAGTCAACCTTGAACCTCCCTCACAATTGAATTCTAGGCTGGAGACAGAATTTGCCTGCAATACTGTATTCTAACCACTGTGCCATCAGGGAGGATGAGCACAATGTATAGACTATGTGTTGTTAATCCTTAGATCTTTTTTGTTTATCAAATTAATATGCCTGCTCAATCTCACAAGGAATGCCTCAGGGCAGTGTACAACACTAAATTAAAAAATAATATATAAAACCAATAATTTTTAAAAAAACAGAACGCACAATAAGGAATGAATTTTAATTCTAGTAGGAGAGCAACCTCAAAAATCTCACCGGTGCTTACCTGCATTCTGAGACCTGCCTTTAGTGGCCCTCACACACACACACCCCACCATTTTGTAGTGTCCATCTGCAGCACCTCCCTTGTCCCAAATTTTCACCTATCAGCTTGTTTGCCTGGGATCCCTGCCTCTTCCTGCTTAATGACCTGTACAATCCTAGCATTACAACAGTAACAAGGACTTATGAGATTGTCTTCACTAAGTGATGTGGTCCTGTAATGTTGCGTTTCACCACTGAGTTGCTTAGTGATGGAAATTCTGGCTCCAATTGCTGTCATAACCCAAGGATCACCTGTACATTTGGTTTGTTTATATATAATTTTATATAGGTGTAATTTGAAATGTAAAGCTAAATTTATCAAGAATAGAATGTCTTAACACCATTGTTCCACTTATCTAGCAAATAACTGGAAAAGCACCAGAAAGCCTAGACATTTTGAAAAATTTAGATCTGGAAGAAATTGAATATGAAGAATATGATTCTGCTGAGGAAGATTTAGATGGTGAATCTGAAGAGGAACAATCAAAATTTTCCAACAGTTCTACAGATGATGTTTCAGATGTGCCTCTAAATTGAGAAAGTATTGGGCTCTAAAGGGGGGGAGGGGAAGAAGGCAAAGCAATCAAGAAATCCTCTACAGATTTATCCAAGATTTTGAGGATGGGGTTGCACTACTAATGTGTTGCAGCGTGACTAACAGTCTTACCAAAAATATTAGATTGTATGTAGTCACTTATTAATTGGAAATACTGTGTATTTCAGCTTGTAAATAACTTTTTATTCATTTGTGAAATTTGTAATTACCAAATAAATTTACCCACACAGTTATGATATGGTTTTCAAAATGGAACTTATTTCTTGATACATCATATCACACAATCTAGTTTTATCTGGCATGTATCTATCCTTGCTTAGAGACCTCTTCCATTATAGCACAATTCCCAAATAAATATTTTGAAATTAATAATTGTTCTTCAGTTCTTCTCAAACCAGATATGCCTCTGCTTCTGTTTTCCAGGATTAATCTTGTCTCAAAGATTAATCTTGTCTCAAAAGGTAGTGCCTTTTAAATGTAAAACACTCTTTTAAAAAATGACTTTATTAAATCCACAGTTTAAGACCCCTCAATCTTGCCCTCTAATTAGTCCTGTGCATGGAATAGACAGTATTTGGAAGAAAACTACCATATTTTGTTTCTAAGTTTATTAAATGTTTATAAAATTAGTCCAGTGTAAGAGAACATACTTAATTCCACTGGGTTATATTTAGCTGGATAGATTAATCATTCAACAGGGAAATGAATTGTCCTGGCCACTTCATTTTGCATAAATGTTTAATCTGTACATCATCTGACCTCTTTTTGCCTTGCTTCTTCTGATTTTTGTAACTTACTTGATGAAGATTTCAAGAAAATTTGAGAGCTGCTTATTTTGTGCCATTTTGATTAGTTTTATTAAAGTTAACTTTCTGCTGTGGATCTCATATTTTTCCTTACTAGACAAAACTTTTAAAAAATGTTTTGTTTTGAAGTTTTGACTACATGGGATAGGTGTCAGCCTAGGAGGGATTGCAGCCATTTCCAACTGGGTGTTCTCCTGCTAAAGTAATCTATAGCCCCACCACCTCAGTCAGTCAAACTGAAACTTTCTTCTCCACAAATGGTAAGACTTCTTCCCAATCTACAACCAGGTAGATCCATAATTATCAAATGTTTAGCTTAATAGGATTCCTACAGTAATAGTTTTCAATAATTTTTAACAGTAATAGTGCACGAGGTGTTATTTGCATAACACCTTATTTGTGTTTTAAAGGCTGTTTATTGTTCTTAAAACCATTTTCACAAACCATTTCTTCAGATTGATAGTATCTAGCAAAATGAAAACAAGCGCCATCACCTAGCCAAAATCTTGGCTGAACTCAAAAATAGCTAAGGGGACTTTAATGTGTATAATTCTCGAAAGACTGCTAGAAGATCCCAGGGTTAGATGCTAAACTTATAAATTGAACATCCAGGCAGCAAGCAATAGGGATCAGTTCTGTTGAGTTTTTTATTCTTTATTGATTGAATAAATCTTAGAATTAAACATCAGTTTAAATACTAAGCAGTAACTATTGTGTCAAATATTTGAAGAAAGTAATACCTAGTGCTTGTCAGTAGGAGAATTATTTGTTTTGACACATATTCCCTTAATTCTATTTGTATGCTTCTGTGCCTGGATATCCCATAAACATATACATTAATGTAGCATAGTTTTGGGGCCAGCCAAACCATTCCATATTAGACAGGTATTCCAGCTTTTTCTCTAGTGTTTGGCCACCAATTTCATGAAATAGTTTAATATAAGACATATTATTACAGCAGACAACAGTCATAAGATAACAAACCCAGAACTTCACCAAAACTAGATCTGGCTCCGCTTCTGCAGCATCTTCATCTTCTTCAAGATAGGAAAGCAGAATTTCAGGAAGATGGTGAGCTTTGGCTTCATTTTGGTTTACGGGGTTAATGTAGCATACACTACATAATCCTTTTAAAACTGAGATTCTTACTTTTGTGGATGTATCTGGCATAATCAAAATATCAATCATGTCCTGAATATATTGTGAAGCAAGACTTCCAGCACCAACACCACCTGTAAAGTAATCAGTTGGTAAATTCTGAGCCACTTTGTCATTAAACAATTTCCCAAATCTTCAATAAATGACAAGATGAAGCACATTCTTCCTCCTCTCCTGCCCTCACTCAGCTTGCAGAATTGGTACAAGTGATTTGAATGCAGGTATTATCACTGCTGCCTGAAACGAGAACAGCCAACAAAATGGCATTTCTGCTTCTCTGTTTAATGCAGAGCAATCACTTCTGAGTCCAGTAGAGCAGGCTCTGTTGGATGTGTCTCCAAAGAAGGCATCAGCTGAAACTGGAAATGTTACTGTCACAAGCAGAAGTGTCTGCTACAAAAATGGATCTATAATGGGTATATGATTGGCAAGTGCTCTATTCAATTACATAGTGGTCTGCTCTTTTTACACTGCACAGCTCTTGCATGAGTCAGTTTGTAAAATAAAATCTTATTTGAAGAAATTTGTAAAGTCTAGGAAAAAACCCTGAATGAAAAAAATAGCATAAACAAACTGGAGGAAGGTACTTTTCCTGCATAAAAATGTATTTCCCAGCCTTATATTTTTTGGGGGGTGCCAAAATAAGCACTAGGGCTTATTTTGGGGGATGTCTTTTTCCACCCCTGTATGGGAGGTCCACTTCTGCTTGTTCGCAGCTGCAATGGGGTAGGAGACCACGTAGCGCACCAAGTGCCACCACTGCAAGTGAGGGGCTGGAGCTGCCCCACATGCCCTGCAGCGGCTTACCTCAGAGTCCTTCAGTCAGGCCATCCACACTTTGAAATCTGCCTCATGGCAGCAGCTCCAGCAGCCCTGTCAACATGGCTGCTGGCCCACTTCTGCTTGCTCACAGCTGCAATGGAGCAGGCAACCCTAGAGACAATGTGACGGAGTGGGCAGCCTGCCTGCTCTGGCCCACAGACTCTTGGCTCCCACATCCTGCACGCCACGTCCAAATTGTGTGCCTTCCCCCCCACCTCTGCCATCCTGCTTGGACGTAATCAACTGACCTCTGATGTACAGGCTGCAGCTGCTGCAGGACACAGCCTGTCCCCTCACCAGCTCCGGTGCTGGCCATGCCCCCCTGCTGCTGATGACCTTAACTAGGGCTTATTTTTTTGGGTAGGGCTTATATTAGCACACTAAAAATCAGGCTAGGGCTTATTTTCGGGGTAGATCTTATTTTGGGGGGAAACTGCATATCTGGCTTGGAGTGAAATTGGAAGGATGGGCTTTAAAGTTTGTTCTCAATTAAAAAGATGAGGCATGATGACAGCAAAAGGATCAATTACCATTCTTGCTTCTAAACACCATTTTTTATTGAGCAATTGGGAACTTTAATAGTGATGATTTTCAGGCCTTTTTAACAATGCCGTAATTTTAAAACACATTTCTTCTAAATCCCAACTAACAGGCAGGCAAGCATACAAAGGTTCTGTTGCAGAAGACCCCATAATACCTGTGTCTCAAGCTGAATATTTAGGAGAATGATGGCAAACCTTTCAGGCTTTGTGTATCAAAAATTTATAATGTCTAACTTGACTCTGCTGATGTGTCACCCCTCCCCCGTAACAAAAGAGAAACAATCTGCCCCCATATCTATGCGCATGAATAGCAGCACTTAGCAGTGCCAAAGCTGGGCCTGAAGTTGAGACCCAGGTGTCGATTTTAACCTTAGGGCCACTGCAGACACTCAAGACCAGTTTGGAAAATGGTGCAATTGGCCCCATGGTCCAGCAGTCCCCATGACCTACGATATCTACTTACCTTCAGACTGTGTTCTCTTTCTGCTGACACCCCCTTCTGGCCTGAGGCTACTCCAGATTACACAAGGTCTGTTCTTGAAGACTGCTGTTCAGCAGCCTCCAAAAACCTGTAAAAGCATGCCCCATTCTTGTATTGCCCCCCTCCCCACATGAATTCCAGAGGAAGTGGAGGTCATACAAGAATACACCCCATGTACCTGAAGCCTTCACAGCCTAAAATTGTGAAAATGGGGTTGCTTTCAAAAATAGTTGAATGCTGGCATGTCACCCAAAATGTAGCATGTCGCCTTTGACACGTCATAGGTTTGACATCACTGATTTAAGGATATTACATATTATTTCAATGAATGTAGAATATATTAATCTTTGAATCTCATATACCAAATTTAGCTCATTCTTTCATGTGTACCTGTGTAAGCTAGTAGACCTATATATAATGCAGCCTTGGCTCTTTCTTCCAGTGGCAGTTCTGTATTTCTTAGATCCATGGCATATATTTTAATTTTGTGGTAGTGGAAGACTGGATCTATCAGCTTGATGACTGGTTCCCTCATATTATTACAATACATGTTATAACAAGCTTTCAGTGTACTAAATACAATTCCCATGTTGCCTAAAGAAGTATACTTCTTTTATCAAGTAAAGAAATGCTGGAAAAATCAATATATTGATTCAGTTACTACAAAACTCACTTATAACTGGTAACTAGGTAATGAATTCTGTAAACAGAATGTGCAATGTAACAGCACAGGTTCTTAATGATGTCATGTGTAGAGTTATTCCTGTGCTTTTCTAGTTTACTTAAATCCTATTTTTAAAAAGTATTTCTCTCTTAATTTTGCAGTCACCCTTTTAACTTTTCTGGGTACCAACTGAGATTAATTAAAAAGATACCTTCTTTAGCTCCACATTCCAATAAACAGTCAAACAGCAAGTTCTAACTCACCTTTGGAAAAAAATCCAATATTTAAGAGCACTTGCTAATTGAACTGTGTTCTAGAATTAGCAAAGTTGATGGTTAAAATTCCTTTTAAAAATACATGCTACCAAAAGTGGTAAGGCACCGAGGGAAGCTTTAAAGCAGAAGGAAAGAGTTTGCTATCTTCTAAATATTAAATCATAGCTTCCATCATCTGGGAGTACAGGTTACAACTGTTAACAATTCAATGTCCAGGAATATTTGCAAGAAGATGATGTCTAAACCCTGCTTTGAAAGCTTTACACACCTGTGAGCCCCTACAGGTAGTCCAGACTAGAAGTACAAGCTCTGTCTTTATTGTAAGGTTATATTAACAGAATTTTGCAAGACTGAAAAATATTTCTCCCCTCCTTTCTTTTTGCTCTCTGGGAAAACGGGACAATCTCATCTGAAACATTTCCTATGCCCTCCCTCCTGCTATGGGCTGAGAAACCTTTTACACGCTAGTTGTCTAGTCTGCAGCTCTTCCTCCTGCCTCCCAAAGTCATTTCCACATACTTTTACAGGAACTGACCACCAATAAATGCAAGAAAACTTTATCGCATGCTATTTCGTATTTCAAAAATAATGTTTATTATAACTTAAAGGAAGCAGTAAATACCAGAAATAACAAATACCACAAAATTAGAAGGCATATATAAGTCAAGAATCAGTACAAAAGACGACCATAAAAGGTTGCAAGCTCTTGTGAGCAATGTGCTATAAAAACCTGAAGCATAATACTTTCACGTTATGAGAAATGCTTGTTCGTTTCAGTAGACTTTTAAGTAACTGTACAAATGTAATTTTAATCAAGTAATACTTATATGTGATTTATAAATATACAGATATATACATTCACAAAAATAATGTCTTAACCATGCATTTGCAAAAGAAGGGCTTTATGAGAACATATTTCTAAACAAAACTCCAAAATCTACCTGATTCAGAGAATGCTTGATTGTTTTTTCTGCTTGTAAACCCCAACAATAGCAGAGAAACTAATTGCTTTCATAAGTGTATATCCAGAAATGTAGTAGCAAGGAGTTCTATTAAACACTTTGGAGCTGCAATTCTATTCTTTTGTTTGAAACAAGGATAAACTCAGGAGGATTTTCTTCAGAAAAAGTCTGCATCAGATTAATCTATAAGCTATCTTGATCACTTTATGCTCTATAAGGCAGTCCAGAAATCATTTTTGTTATCTGTCATATTGAAAAATAAAATTAAATAAATCAAGGTCTTAAAAAGTAACAGGTAAATTTCACCTCCCTGAAATTTTGGGAATTTGGGGCTTACCTGTCATTAAGTATATTCTATATACTTCTCTGTAGAAAAAAAACCAATTTAATTTTTTACTTGCTTTACACAACTTGCACAACTGGTTATCAACAAAAAATGTATTCTAGTATTAATGTGCATTCTGAGTGAAGGGCAGGAAAAAAAGGAAGAACATTTAAACAGGGGACATAAATCACACTATCTGAAATTTCACAACCTTAGTTTGGCCTAATTTTGAGTATTGCTTATGCCAACCTAGATGGCTACCAGTAATAAAATCAGACAGATATTTGATGAGATTCAGAGAGGGTAAGAGCCAGAATGGTTTAAATACCAATACCAATAGCACTTAGATTTATATACCACTTCACAATGCTTTACAGCCCGCTCTAAGCGGTTTACAGAGTCAGCATATTGCCCCCAACAATCTGGGTCCTCATTTTACTGACCTCGGAAGGATGGAAGGCTAAGCCTGGCGAGATTCAAATTGCCAAATTGCAGTCAGCCGGCAGTCAGCAGAAGTAGCCTGCAGTACTGCACTCTAACCACTGTGCCACCGTGGCTCTTATATAAATGCTTGCTTTTCAATGTTTTCAATACAGTATCACATATTGCAAACTGGCACAATTATGCCCACCAAACACACACTGCTGTATATTTAACGTATCTTATAATTTCAAAACATCTCTCATTTTTCCAAAGCTTTACAACAATTACATGGATTTCACAAAAAAGCAAGATTATCATAATCTTAAACAAATCAATACTTCACTATAAGCTACATAGAAGAGCCAACAGTAGCCCATACATTAAATCCTCTCTTTTTTTAATGCTGATAAATTCCTAAGTTACAAAACAATTTTTAAAATAATGGGTTTTGAAGTTTCAGTTTTTTTACAGGACCATCTTGGTTCACACGGAATTGGCATATCTCAAAATATAAACTGAACATTTAAAAAGCTGTAGCCACTTCAGTTGTGCGTCGACCACCAACTTTAACAAATTCACGGGGAAATTTGTCTAGCTGTTCGTATGCCAGTCGTCCCTCTTCTCCTGAACAGCAACAAAAGAAAACAACAGTAAATGTTTCATCTTTTCAACCTGTGGTTCTAAACTGCAAATCACAATCTCACACTGCATGACATGGCAAGACTGGGTATAATATCTGACATTTCAAATAACTCTGATTATGGACAAGGATTGGGTCTCCTTTGAGACAACCTGGAGTCTTGGTGATTTCATGGAAGTGGCCTGTCAAGTTTTCTTGGTAACAGTAATAGCATTCTTTTGTCATGGGCTTCTTTCAGATTTTTATTCTTGCTTCCTAGTGTTGCCTAAAGGTAAAGGTGAAGGTCATGTGGCTAGCATGACTAAATGCCAAAGGCGCACAGAACACTGTTACCTTCCCACCAAAGGTGGTCCCTATTTCTCTACTTGCATTTTTTACGTGCTTTTGAATTGCTAGGTTGGCAGAAGCTGGGACAAGTAATGGGAGCTTACCCGGTTACGCGGCACTAGGGATTCGAACCACTGAACTGCCAACCTTTTGACTGACAAGCTCAGCATCTTAGCCACTGAGCTACCAAGCCACCGCATTCCTTCAAGTGTAGCCTACAGCCCTGCAACTTTCTATAAGAAATCTTACCTTTCCCTTCAAAAGACGAGGAAGGAGGAGGAAGGAAAAGAAAGGCAGAGAAATTGCTCCTTCTTATTTTTGGCCTCTCCTTTCCTGGAAATTCCAGTGACAGTGAAAGTTTTTATACAGTAAATCACTTAATTACGCCACTATGTTCTTGTCAATCGATTAGGGCTGGTAAATTTAGTAATACTACCTCATTTCTATTTTTTGCAGTTTTTTGATTAACCCTTCTCACACTAATATTTTGTCCTGTTCACTAGGTTTCTTTTTCCCATTTGGAGTAAAACGAGATACCAAAAACATCATAAAAAACCCAACCTACCAAGAGAGAGCAAGGTTTCAGAAGCTGTATTCCTAACTTCTTCATTTCCAGACTGGCAAAGAGTGACCAGCATTTTAATACTTTCAGTTGCCTATAGAACAATTTATTTATTTATTTATTTATAAATATAAATAAATATGATAAATAAATATGATAAATATGTGTGCTGGTGCTATTGCTATTATTGAATGGGTCATACTGCAAGTTTACATCCAGTAGAAATGATCTAATGCAGAGATGGAAAAGTGATAAGGGAAGATGGTAAAATAATAGGTTCACGGTATGGATGTGAAGCCATTTGGTGAGATTATTTATTTATTTGTTTGTTTGTTTGTTTGTTTATTTATTTATTTATTTATTTATTTATTTATTTACTAAACTTGTATGCCGCCCTTCTCCCGAAGGACTCAGGGAGCCTCACAAAAGTAAAAATAAGCAATAGACAATTAAAAACCCACAATAACCCACAATAAAACAAGAAATAAAACATATATAAATATATATATATGTATATATATATAACATATATAAATATATAAAACACCTAAAAACAATTAAAACCAACGTCAGCTCAGTTCCATTTGTTGGAACAACAACATCTTCATCTTCATCTTCATCACCCATCTTCCAGAGGGTCTGTGCGCCCACAGAGAAAGCCCTCCCCCTGGGAGCCTCCAGTCAACACTGTCTGGCCAAAGGCACCCTGAGGAGGCCGACTCTGTTAGACTTGATGCTAATTGTTAGGTTGTTTAAAAAAAAGGGAGAGGGTGATGTAGGTCAAAGAAAGTTAGAAAAAAAAAGAGTAGAAGGAAAAAAAGATGGAGTCATTGAGGTCAACTTACAAGGCAAAATTGTGAGGAAGTGGGGAGACTGACTGATTAGAGTTACCTAGAATTGGTATGGGTGAAAGAAATATGTATTGTTTCACCAGATGGCTGGCAGATGAGAAGAAACCATTACTTTTCAGAGAATGAAATTGGCTATCTCTTTTGTTATTGTTTATTGCTAGATGATACCATTTCTGAAAAGGAAAAGAGATGTTGACGGTAAATGACAAGGAACTAATTATTATATAGTATCATAGTATGCAACCCTCTATAAGGTACTTATAACAGCTGTGCAGTGCTTTGAATTCTGTTAGGAAAAGTTTCTTTGAAAGGTGGGATCACAAAAGCAGCACCTGTCTGCAATTCATTAAAGCAACCACATCTGTTTCAGGATTGTATGGTTGCTACAAGCTTTATTAAGCTATGTTTTTTATTTAATTGTTCTCTTTTCCTTTACAAGTGCATAGGTTTCTGCCAAATCTGAGTATCACACCTTGTGTTTCCACACTTTTTAATACATATACTATAGTTTGATACATATAGCTTGATAAGAACTTATGAAAAATTGGGTTGTGATCAACACATGCAAATCTCTATAATTTAAGCAAGGTGCATCATAAGTGAAACAGTAAATGTGCATAAAAGTTTAGTACTACTGGCGCATATCATATCAGAATTATTCAGAAAATAATCTGAAATGCATTTGATCATTCAGTACACTGGCAGTTTTAATAATTTATAATATACCTTATTAGCATAGCCTTGTGCTTCAGCTATGTTATTGCCAAAGCAAGTTGAAAGACCATTGCCACTGCCTTGCCTTGTGGCTGGGGAGTTTCCTTGTCTTTGGGAATTTTCTCTCCATTCTCAAAAATAATCCATTTCCCATATTTGATTAACAAACCCTCTCCCTTTTTACTTCTTTGGCATATTTCCTTTTCTATGTGTTTGTTCTTTCTAACCAGTGATCATTAAATTTATGAGGCATTTCTGTTCTCTTTTCAGTTGTTTCTTTCTAAATGTATGTTCCGTGCTGCATTGTAAAAAAAAAAAGATTAATAATTAAAATACCATCATTATGGGACTTTTTTAAGACTTCATGTCAGACTGTCATGTCCCATTAAATCTAAAAGTTCCATTAAGAGCGAGCCTTAAGATGCCTTTGGTTTTAAGCATTAGTTATAATTTTAAAACAATTCAGGATGCAACTTTGAAAGTACATTTTGAGTGACTTTGGAAATGTATGCAAAATGTTGCATCAAAACAATAATAGACTTGGACTTTTATAATGTTAATATTCATATGCTTTTATAGTGAACGTAAGAAATTTAAGGTAATACATGGCCAAAACATGTACTGGGGCATTGTCATTATGATACAATTAGCACATAATAATAAATCAAACAAATTTAGCTTTAAGATTTTATTCACAGGGGTTTTTTTTCTGATAAAATTGCTCTCACTTGGGTTTAGACTCTACATGAGCAGAGTCCAATGAGGTGATTGGTATGACCTCTTATGATGGCACCTGGGTCTGTGAATTCTGAAGAAGACGATAAGGTTTTCTGCAGCATGAGCCTGGCCATCTGGGAATGGAACTGTGCCACTCCTGGATCTTTTGTGCAGCAAGGAAAGATGCAACTGATTGGATTCAAAAGTTGGTAAATGCTATCTTGGGAGGGCATCATGATAGGTCCCTGAAAAGAGGCAATGGTGTGCCTACTCATGAAGAAGTTTCTCTAGTTCCAATCACATTGTTCCTTTTTAAAATGAAGTTCTCCACTAAGATCAATTGGGTGCATTTCTGGATCTCCTATGAGGGTTGGGAGTTAGTATTACAGTAGTTTACAGTAGTTCTGCTCCTTCCTGATTGGAATTCTTTAGGACAGGGATGTCAAACTGGCAGCCCGCGGGCCAGATGCGTCACATGCAGGCCATGCCCACCCCAGCTCCACGAAGGGGAAAAAAAGTCAAGTGACGGCAACATGATGCCGCAGGTTTGATACCCATGCTTTAGGAGAAGGAGAGCTTGAGCTGGTGGCCATTCCTGTATGGGGTGCTTCAGGATTTAGCTGTTTTCCCTCTATCCTTTAACATCTGTATGAAGCCACTGTTAGAGGTTATCATTAGCTTTGGGTTGAAGTATCATCAAATGCTGATATACCCAACTGCTCTAGGTGTAATCAGGGATGCAGTAGAGGTCCTGACCTGGTGTTTGGAAGCTATGGAGAAAAAGGAGTTGGGGAAAAATAAAGCTTAAACCCAGTAAGATAGAAATGTTGTTTACACAAAAGACTATGTGAGACTTTGTGGACTCTTAGATTAATACTAGCACTTCCTCTGAAGTATCTGGTCCTCTGTTCGGAGGTTTTTCTGGACTCTGCTAGTGCAGTAGTAGAGACCATGCTCAAGGAATCAGGGGAGTCTCTGCTCAGCTTCCACTCGTGAGCCAGTTGTAGCCTTTCTTGGGATGGGAAACTTTTCCAACTCTTTAATGATTAATGCCCTTGAGCCTACAACCTGCATTGCCCTTTACATAGGGCTGCCTTTGAAGACTATCTTGGAGTTATAATTGGTGCAGAATACTTTGGCCTGAAGTTAGTGATGAGAGTTACTACGACGTGATCAAGAGTTTTGGGATGCTCCGCTAATTTTATTGGTTTGTTTATTAAATTTATATAGCTGCCTATCTTGTTATCATGACTCTGGACGATAAGTTAAAATTTCAGAAAATAATACAAAGCAATCAAGAAATAACCACAAAAGACATTAAAAACCATAAAACTGTTAGAAACATAAAACATAAATCAGTGGGAGAGGACCATTTGCTTTCTTAATAGTACAATCACTTCATAAACTCTCCATGGATATGCCTTTCTCTAGCATCTGGAAATCTATCATTTTTACCATTATTCCTTGGCGAAGCTATTTTTGTGGTTCTATTGTTCATATTCCCATATTTTTCTAATCAATTTTTTATTATTTTCAATATTTTGCAAAGAAATGTTCTGTGTATTACTTGAGTTAAGCTTTAATTAACATAAACTAGAAGAAACAATGTGAGATAAGAATAAGTACTGCGTTCTAATATTTTCATAATTATGTTAGGAAACATGACAAACAATATCTACAATGTAGGTGCTACAGAGTTACAACAGCTCATGACAGTTTCAGTTGTAGTTTTTGTTGGTTTGTTTATTCATACAGAGTAATATACAGAATACTTTCAAATATCTACCTATCTATATCTGTCTAACTGTCTCTATCTATCTATCTATCTATCTATCTATCTATCTATCTATCTTTCTATCTATCTATCTATCTATCTATCTTAGTAATTTGATCTGAATTCACTATTTAGTGAAAACATCTGCCCAGTGGTCAAAAGATGTTCCCTTGTCTGCAGGTGTATATAGGTAGTCCTCACTTACCAACAGTAATTGGGACCAGGAACTATGTCACTAAGTGACACGGTCATAAGTCATGATGTCACCTAACCATGCCAATTTAGGATAGCAGTTCCTGTAGTCCTGGCTGCTGTTGTTAAGAAAACCCGGTGCCATCTGTTGCTGGCTTCCCCATTGACTTTGCTTGTTGGAAGCCAGCAGTGAAAGCTGAAAACGATGATCATGAGAAACTGTGAGGTCGTCCTTGCAAGGCAGTTGAAGTGCCCAAATCATGTTCACATGACCCAGGGGATACGGTGAGGGAAGCAACTTTAAGGATTCCTAGCAAGTATCAGCACCCTTGTAACTTCAAATGGTTGCTGAACAAACATACATTACATGAGGGCTACCTAAATTGCTCAGTTCATACAGTCCATCCATATAAGAATATTATAGTATCTTCCTTCCAGCAAAGCCAAAAGAGAAGGCATAACAGCATAACACTGTTAAAGTACTTCGTTTATTCATCAGCGTAATCTCATGGAAAAATTTTTTAAAATTCAGAGATGGTATTTGTATGGAAATTGTAAAGATGTAAAATGTATACTTTTTTGGCATCTGCTGTCTTATTTACAATGGTTTGTGATTTTAAGAAGTGGAATCCGTACCCATAAAGCCAGGGGGGCTGTATTCTGGTACAATGAAAACTATCATGTAAGATTAAAGCAGTTAACAATTTACTGCGCCTCAGTGGCACATCTAATTAATGCTCTGGCTAAGTGTTCAGCTTAGTTCCAGATGCCAGCAATTAGTGTTGGTTTGAATCTCACCTGGCTCAAGGTTGACTCAGCCTTCCATCCTTTCAGGATAGGTAAACTGAGGTCCCAGATTGTTGGGGGCAATAAGCTGACTTTGTAAAAATGCCGTTTGGAAGCAGGCATATACAAGGAATGAAGGAATTTGCTGAGCGCTTGAGTTGTGCTCGAAACTGTAAACCGCCCTGAGTCTCCGGAGAAGGGCGGGATATTAATAGAAATTTTTAAAAAAAATTCTTCAGGCCACTGCTAAGAACCCTGGAACTTTAAGCTCATATTACTGCCCAGATTGTTGGGGGCAATACGCAAATAAGGCTTCTACATTGTAAACCTCCCAGAGTGCGCTGTAAAGCACTTGGGGAAGTATATAAGCCTAAATGCTATTATGGGAGAACAACATCCAGGTTGGGTAAAGCTTCTAATTAGTACAACAGAAACCTGAAGCAGGATCCTGTTATTTCTCCCATCTCTCAGATTTATAAGAGCTCCAGCACCAAACTAGAAGAGCCAGTTTAAGCAAGAAGGGATCTTCTGGCAGAATACCTCAGTATTAATGACAAAAGTGGGCAATGGCCCATAGTAATCACAGGGAACTACTAAAGAACTTTCTTGAAAGGAAGTCAATCCTCAAAACGCTGCCTAACTTCATGCATGGGAAAGGTGCAAATGCTTACCGATAACATCCATGTACTGGCGCACTACACTGCTTGGATCTGGGCCCAAGAAGACATAGAAATCCAAGATACCCCCTGTAGTTCTCCATGTCAGAGCTGAACTGGGCTGCAGTAACACATCTACAAGACAAACAGTGGCTTGGAAACACTACTAGAAGGACACAGCATACCGTCTAGACATTGCAGAGATATTGGCAGGATTTGACTCCCACAACATCCATACAGCCATCATATTCCATTATCATACAGTCAGCCTTAGTTTGCTGCTTAATGGCTACTCCCGCCTCTATGCTGACAATGAGACCGTTGCCCACATTATAGGCAGTTCCCTTTAATAGAAAGAGATACAAATATTGTCCTTTTACATTCAGCCCGTGTTTAACTATTGAGGACAGAAAAGGAAACTTAAATAGTATTTGTCAGATCGGAGTCTTAGTGCAATTAGCATCATGAACAGCCTTAATTGTCAACATAAATAGTCAGGGTTACGCTATTATACAGTAATCACAAAATAGCAGTTAACAGAACAAGCTAAATTGCTGAGGCTAAAAAGCAATTACATGATCCAAACCTTAATTAGTAGAACAGTTTGATGTAGACTAGTTTGGTTTACTGGTTAAGGGACCAGGCTATGAGGGTGTGAGTTCAAATCCTGCCTTAGCCATGAAAGCCAGCTGGGTGACTTTGGGCCAGTTACTCTCTCTCTCAGCCCAACTCACCTCATTAATAAAAATTAAAAAGTCAGAATCTCTGCTCCAAATCATAAAAATGGTTCCTTCAAATACACATAGTTTTGGCACACACAAATCACTGTTAGGTTATTTTGATCGTATCTAAGCTTGGCCTATTAGGAATGTGATACAATACCTACCCATTGCATTGCTGTTTAGTAAGAAGACTCCGTGGGCCAAGCCACCCTTTTCTAAAGCCACATAGAAGGGATGTGAACCATACAAATTGGCAGAGGGCTAGAAGCACAGAAATAATACTGCATAAGGTCAACGCTGCATTGGACAACAGGAACACTTCAGCAATGCCTTGAGCTTTAGCAACTCTTTGGTAGTCTCAAACAAGCAAATACTTTTTCCATGATGGCCCCTTTTCACTATTTTTTTTTTTTAAATCAAGTGCCAATTAAATGACAACCTAAAAAGTCTATCAAGCAATTGAATCAAGCAGGCTTTTGACTCCTGTTTCCCAGACTTCCACAGAGAGAGGGCCCATCTCCAATACAGGATTATATCTGACATGATTCTACCCAAGAATGTGGGGTTTCACAGGCAAATGAGATGCTGAGAATGCTCTCCAGAGCTCTCAAAAGCTTTGCAGAGAACTACGGTTCCCATAGGAAGGAGAAATTGCAGACTAAAGCCGATTAATCAGTAGAATGTCCAGGTGAAATCTGTCACCTAATCTTGCAATGTGACACTATTCAGAATTCCAGACAAAATACACAACTTACGATAAATCTATTTGTCATTATTTCTTCTTCAAAAGACCCTACTATCATATGGCCATTGAATATAACTCACATTTCACCAGGTAACTGTATGCTTGTGAGGTTTTTTTAACCCCTCATTATTTCTACGTTTTTGTCAACGTTGCACAAAACACTGGAATTATTCCTATGAAATTTGTGGATCAGTGCATGCTAAATCTGATCCTTAGCACTGAGCGTACGAGCTTAAGATCAAATAATGATTGCATAACACCCTGATTAAATTCTTAGGGACCCTGCCCTTTCAGGAAAACTTGCCACCTTCCTGTCATTTACCGCAGGTGATATGTCCCGATTCCACAAAGTAATTTTGGTCCAATTGACATTCAGAGTAAGAGGGGTCAGATGTTCACCCAGTCCAGAGATGAAACTTGATGGCAGAGCAGTGGAGATTTGAAGGAACTGGTCAGCATAGAACAAAGGAGCCACAGTAGTATTCAGCCTATTGGGAGAAAGTGGACACGCCCACCAACAGTTTACAAATAAGGTCCCTTTTTTCTTTGATTTATCTCAATCTATTTTGGAGGCTACTTCTAAAATTATAATCTAATCTAATCTAATCTAATCTAACCAAGTCACTGGTTACATGATGATCTAGGTAGGTGTCCCCATCCAAGAGGATGCTACTGCATGCCTGAATTCATTTTTTAAAATTCAATTATGAAACAGGAGGTTCCCAGAGATGCTCCTATCTCCTATTGTTCAAGATTGTTCAATAAAACTATTTTGTTTCAGCAAACCTTCAGAAAAATTGTGGACATTCATCTGTTTATTATTATTTCTGGAATGGTTTCTAAATTGTTTGTGAAAGGTTCTATTTGCGGTTTTCTATTTTTGGTACATGGCCCAGAATTGGCCTGACTGAGGTATCGGAGGGAAAGACCAGAAGAAGGAAATCCAGTGTTAGGGAAACTGCATGTCAGAAAAAATAAAACTCTACTAACTGTCTCAATAATGCTGGTCAGAGATGTAGACATTAAAGGCTATTTCACATATTCTATATTAGGTGCATTGCTTTATACGCAAAATATAAATTCATGAATGATACAAATACCTATTTGCCTTTTAGGTGAAGGCAAACTGTGGAGTATAATATGAAAATGGTCCTTCAACATCCAGAACAGAAGTGCTAGTTTAGTGCTCTCGCTCTCTCCCTCCCTCGCTCTCTCCCTCCTTCCCCGCTCCCTCTCTCTCTCACACACACAGGCGCACACACACACTCACACTCATTCAGGTTTCCCTATATTATTGCCATTCAGCTATTCAACCTTCATTAGGATGATTTTGTTAGTTAAATACACTGAACTGGTGGAATACTTGGAGGAGCAAAGTCCAGAGCTACTTACAGAACTTGGCCATTGGACTGTCGAAAAACAATGAGGCCAAAGGGATCAGCAGAGAACTGCACAGAATAGAGAGTCGAGGGTTCCTTATTGGTGGTCTTGGGAGTTTCTAAAGGAACTTCATAGCGTTTCCTAGCTGGATCCTTAAGCTGCAGTGGAAGAGACATAAAAACTCTGTGATGCGACTCCAAAAATTGGTGGCCAGGAAAATCCAGTCAAGTTTCAAAGGGACTTGGCTTCTACTTCAGAATCATTTGAGAGATGAAAGAAAGGAGGTCGGTTTGAAGTTTGAAGTTACAATGAAATCCAGCTCTTTGGTTCAAGAGGCCTTTTTATTGTCTGGTTAATTGATTTCTCACCTTTCAATTGATCTAATATGACATTTGATATTCCTGCAACTGGACTGCTATTTCTAAAAGAGACGTCTATAAGCAGAGCCACTTATAAACTGTATAAAATAAACTCAAGGCTGCACTCTTATATGATTTTGCTTGGAAATAAGTGTCGATCACTTCTGAATTTGTAGCAATGCCTTTCATTTATCATTTCTGTTTTTAGATTTTGGAAAATATGTACATAATGAATAATTTAGATACTTACATCATATATACCTACAATATCTACATAATGTATTTGAAGTATTAGCATATGGTGGGTGTGTTTTGGTCACAGAGAAAAGCAAGGAATTATGTATCTAAGAGTCACCAATCACATAAAGCCACGCTATGCATTATTGTGATTTATTGAAAAAAACATAATTAGCTGGATTTGCATATATTGTTATTGGCTCAATATCAGCAAAGCAATATCAAAAACTTCAGTTCTTTGCTGCCATCTAGTGATAGCCTGGGCTAAGTAGAACAATCCTAGCTAGACCATAATTATGCTACATACAGTATACTAACTGAGTTTATGCAATATTAAGCTAAAGACAAATAAACCACGTAATAGATTAACCTGATGTATGTACTCAGACACTTATTCACTTCGTTAGCATTTGAAAATATTTTTTAAATTCTAAGATTCTTAAGAAAGTGAATTCTGGTCCTGGCAGAATTGCCCAAGGCACATAGCCTGGCAATTACCTTCCCTATTTAATTTGAAAGGGATTTATCCTAGGATTAGAGCAGAAAAAAGCAAAATTTGAGGATCATGGGCTTTAATCCTGATGTCAGTAAGAGACAGGTTAGGGACAAAGAACTTGGAAAAAAAATATAGAACCTTGCTGTTATGTATGTTGATAGCAGCAACAACGCTTTATGCACAAAAATGGAAAAATTCCCCACAATGGGAAACTGGAGAAACTGATGGATTAGTAGAGATGGCTAAATTCACTGCTCTAATCAAAGGAAAGAGTACATCCAACTTTATTTCTCCTTGGAAATCATTTCTGGATTTTGTGCTTGAGATGGAAAAAAATTTGAAAGTTTGACTTTGGGTTTTGTGGATTAGATACATTTTTGTTATAGAAATGGCTACTACATAGTAAGTATGCAAAAATAAAAAGTTGATGCTATAATGCTCTTATTTTATTCTACTGTGCTAAAAAGAGTTGGAAGTCAATACTTTTTTCCCCCTTTTTTCCCTTTTAGCCTCCACTTCTTTTTTTCCCTGTTCCCTTCCCTATAGTTTATTATGACATAATAAAATTATAACAAAAAGCCTAAGATATGGGTTCAGTGAGAAATTAAGAGTGGAAATAGGAGTTAGTAGCCCCCAATGGAGAGGGGAAATTGCTCCATCTCTATTGTTAAGTAGCCCAACTTTGAAAAATGATGAGGGATAGTGGCATTAAGAGAAGGCACAGGAACAGTTTGCCTCACATTCTCATGCTCTAATCTCTTTCCCCCATAACATGGATTAAAATCAATTTTTGGCTTTGGCAAGCTTCATTTTATCTCCTTTAAGGTTTGTCTCCTTTAGATCTTGTGTGCCCATTTTTGATCTCTGCGGTTTTCTGTTCTTAGAAAATAACAAAACAAAGTTCATTCTATCACAATGTGGTCATTTTGCCACCACATTTTAATGTCATAATCTCAGGGAGCTGGGGAGTTACAAAGATCTTCCATCTTTGGTTAATGTCAGAGTATCTTGGACTTCCTTTTACAAAAAAAACAACAATAGTCCCTACTCACCGTGAAGTGAAGCCTCCCCTTGGTTTCAAAGATCACATTCAGCTGCACATTCATGATGTCATCTGGCATGAAAGAAGGGGCACTGCGGATCAAATGGGCAGTGTAGCCAGTCTGGGTGGCAGTTAGGTTTGTCATCTTATAACTAGAGTAATTGGTAGGAAAGAAGCACCATGGCTCTTTGGAAGAGACAGGGACATAACAACATCCCCGAGCTTGACATTCCTCTTGAGAGAGAAGCTTCTCTGGGGCACAGTCAAAACGGCTGTCTGGAGGGATGTTGCATTGCTTATACAGCAACAGGGGTTCCAACTGTTGTTCTACTTTCTGTTGTGGTCTTTCTGAAATCCTGCCATGATTCTTACTCCAGTTATCATTTTCTCTTTTAGAAGCAGCTATGGCTGCCTCTGAGGTCCTAGATAGTCTAAGCAGAGTGATTGCAAATGCTAGAGCTGAAATCACCAGCATTGTTGTGTGCTTCTTCTTCCACCACAACCTCTGTCAGGCATTGAATCACCATGGAGTGATTCATGTGATTCAACAAGCAGGAAGTATTGTTCCTCAGGAAGTATAGGACCGGTCGTCTCAAGCTGCAGAGAACATGCAGATCAGACATATTAATTCCTGGCTTGTGCTAAGATAGATTGTCCAAATTGACTATTCTTCAGAACCTAACCCTTATATTCAAGTAGGGAAGTCCCAGGTGGATGGATGTCAGGCCTAGAAAACCTAAAAGTTACTCTTCTACATTCAATATTGATTCCCATCAAAACAATGGTACTCCACTGTTGTGGCTCAAAAGGCAACAGGTCTATTGCTCATTTTTCCTTCTATGCTGTATCAATCCTGTAAAACTACAGGTACTGATTTCCTACAGGAACAAATTTCCTGTGTCAGGAAATCTGACAACAGTCTTGAAAACATGGGCATTACTTGGAACAGAGAAACCAAGACGAGAGTTAGAATTTCCCTATAGGCAAAACAAACCCCATGTTGCCTATAGTGATATTCTTATCATGTTATGACTCAGGATACAATCTATTATTTCAAGAGTGATTATACAACATTAATTGGAGATTGTTTTATTATTTAGAAAACATAGTGATGAGAATACAAAAAGGTTCTATCAATATTAATTACAATTGAGGGGGCTGTTTTCCCAAGCATAAATTTCTAACTACCTTTTTGGTTTCTCAATGCTGATTTGGTCTAGTAGTTGGAGGTACCAGGCTAGAAAGTGGGAGACCGTGACTTCAAGTCTCACCTTAGGCACGAAAGCCAGCTGGGTAATCTTGGACCAGTCACACTCTCTCAGCTCAATCCACCTCACAGGGTTGTTGTTGTTGTGGGGAATAAAGGAGGAGGAAGGTGTGTTGGATATATCCACTGCCTTGAGCCATTTGTAAAAATAATAAAGGTGGGATACAAACAAACAAACAAACAAATAAATTTCTGAAAATGTGGTCAGTGTAAGAAGAGAGCCATATTCTTCTGCAGTAGCTAACAATCAGGAACTTGACTGCATCTTTGCAAACTGACAAATGTTATTAAAAGACATAATTAAGCCTTTGTGAGCTACAGCTGACTTCCTCAGCGGCAAAGCTTCTGCCATACATAACGTTTGTTTAGTCTGAAGAAGCGCCACCACCAGATTCCTTCGAATGAGTGTGAAAATGTACAGGAGGTTTCCTTTTTTTCCTACTCGTTGACACTGGCCAAAGTAAATTACTGTGGGATCTGTAGGCAATCTTGTCGCCTAGCCCCACCCCCCCCACCCCCTCATTCACAATTATCATTATCTGTGGCAAAAAAATCGGCCAGGTCACCCCTTCCAAAATATTCACTTACTCGAACAGGCAGAAAACCCCGCAATCAGCACAACGCGAAAGAGGAGGAGGAGGAGGATACGAGTTTCCAACGGATCACGTGAACGGCGGGGGGGGGAGTTGGTGTCACGTGACCAACTCTCCTCCTTTCAGGACGGTCTGGATTTCGTACTTTCTTATTCTTATTCTTCCCTTATGTGGCCTTGGCGAATGGATTGGATTTGCCGGAGCTGGGCTCCCTGCAAACATCCGGACGTCCACCAGATGGCAGTAAGGGATTAGCCTTTTGCTTTCTCTCGCTGCCATCCGGGTTTTTTCTCATTGTCGTCCGAGGTTTTGTTTTGTTTTGTTTTTTTGGAGCCCGGAGATGGCAGGCTCACAGAAAAGGGCTTCGATTGGAAGGATCCGGTCTTGGGTTTCTCTATTAAGAATTCTTTAAATGAGGCGACGACATATAATGGCGCGCCTTGGAAGAGCTTCTCCCGTGCAAACATTTAGAGCAGTGCTTCTCAACCTTGGCCGCTGGAAGACGTGTGGACTGGGGAATTCTGGGAGTTGAAGTCCACACATCTCCCAGCGGCCAAGG
>JANHFM010001778.1:314608-327673 GCA_032468115.1 Grayia smithii | reverse complement strand
AAAAGCCCTCAACCCCCTCTTTGCAGCATGCCATCTCTCGGGATTCCAAAATCCGTCATCAAGATAGGCCTTCGATAGATAGGAAGGCCATAGCTGCGAGAGGGGGGAGTCTCGCAGAGCAAGGAGCTCAGATGTTGAGTACAATTGTGTATACATATATAGACATATAGGGGGTGATGATGTTGAAATAGAAGGTGATAGGGAGCTGGTTGTAAGTGTCTTGTTTACAAACCATCTTCACAGCAATGAGAGAAGATGTAGTTTACGGAGCAGAGGAAAAATAAAAATAAAAGGCAGTGGCAAAAGATAGGAAGTGACGGTGCCAATGGAACATCATTAGGCCAGCAGTAAATTCATGGAGACATGAGAGAAGCAGTGTTGGCCCAGAAAGGTTGGAAAGACCAGAAAAATGGAAAAGGGGGTATGTCAGGGGAGAGAGACTGAAAATAAACAACTCCCACTGGTAACCACAATCCCCTGGACTTGATTGAAGTAGAGACCATGGTCTAAGTCTCTAAGAGGATTTAGCAGAGGACTTCATGTCACCATAGAAGAGACTGGTCCTAAGATGACAGACAAGGCCAGAGGAGTTCCAGGAGTTCAGGCTCATAGAACAAGATCAAAGTCCAATGTTATTAATAATGTTGTTGCTGTCACTAATAACGGAGTTGGAAATTGTTGACAGTAATCACCAACAACACTGCCACTGTTATAACCATCATTAGGGCCGTTCCAAAGGTCATTCAAGGTCGTTTAGGCCCCCAGGGGACAGAGGAATCATCATGTAGGTGAACAGATGATGACAACCGCCAGCACAGAGAATCTATCTTGACCCCCGGGAGCAAAAGAATCATATCATACAGGAAAATTTTGTCACCAACTCTAGCCTGGTCACTGCTACCGCCAAACAGCAGATGATAAGAGAGACCATGGATGAAGGAGATGGGCTTGCATCATCTTCCCAACAGCGCTCTTCATAGCCGTTCAGGCCTCCAGGGGCCAGAAGAATCCCAGTGTAGGCGTCATTGTTGCTGTCTCTGCCCCTCGCTCAGTTGCTTCCACCAATGAACAGATGATGACACAGCCGACAAAGTGAAGCCATGGCCGTTATGCTTAGGCTTGAGTTATCCTCCCTACGGTGCTCTACAGGGTCGCTCAGGCCTCCAGGGGCCAGAGGAGACACAGCGTAGGCATCGCCGCCACCACTGCCCCCACCGCCCCATACCCATTCGCAACCACCGACGAACAGCTAATGGCACAGCTGACGTAAAGAAGCCGCCCAGGCCTCCGAGATCGGCAAAATTAAATTGCAGGAGATTTTGTTGCTGATCTTCATCTGGGTGTCGCAGCCATAGATCAGCTGAGGATAGGGAGAAGCCATAGCCATAACAGTTGGGCTGCGTCCTCACAAACAGCGCTCAAGCTCTCCCAGCTGCTCCAATCCAGGTCAGAGATGTTTCGGAGCTTTTAGTTAGCTCAAATTGACCTGGGGAGCTCCAACATGCTGGAAGGGGGGCCATAGATGTTAGGGTGGCCCCAAGATGCCCCCAAAATAATAAAAATCACCGCCTGCCATCGCCAGCATTTAGGGAGGAGCTAAAAATCTACATTTGACTGTATATATCCTGCTAATCCAGATCTAATTTTTAGTTATTATATCCAATAGCTAAAATTTGGAATAATTTTAATAAAAACCAATGTAATAACTACCTATTCTAAATCCTTATTTTTGTTAATATACAGTATATGAGGCCAGCTTTTTGTTCACTTTTTGTGGATTATAAATATTAAAATAGTTCAAACTGAGGAAAGTACCATCTGCACCATCTTCAGCATCATCATCTCCAACATCTAGTTCATCAGGTCAGAAGTCCTTGGATGTTATGTTTCTCGTATGCAAGAGAAAACAAATGTGATGCACGCAGAATTAAAAGTTATGATCCAAGCCCTGCATGATGACTTTAAGGTATTCCCTAAAGAATAGGGAAAGTAGAGGAAAAAGTAGAGAATATTCAGCAAATGATGGCAAATAATGAACAACATATGCAGAAAGTAGAAGGGAAAGCTGAACAAACAGAAAAAAGAGTGGAATGGACATTGCCTTACCTGAAAGTCCATTCTCTGGGAAGAGGGGCCAGAAGTCAGGAAAGGGTTAACTCTCATCCGATGTCCTAGGACTGGGTCTGCAAATTGGTAAGCTCCTCCTCTTCCTCTTGCTTCCAGCTTTTGGATGAAGGAGACGTGGCAGACCGACATGCTGAGCTGCAACAGAGAAGAAAACACAGCCCAACCCCCGGCAAGGACCGGGAGAGAAAGGGAGTGGCTGGCCCCTCTTCCCAAGAGAACGGACTTTCAGGTAAGGCAATGTCCATTCTCCTTGAGAGTGGGGCCAGCAGTCAGGAAAGGGACATGCCAAAGCCCTGACCTAACAGGAGGGACCCGCCCGATCCAAGGCCCCCAACTCTGCGTGGACCCCTTGAAGCACCCTGCAGCCAAAAGCCATGTCAGCCGACGCAAAATGTCCAACTTATAATGGCAGACAAACTGGGAAGGGGAGGACCAAGTGGCCGCCTGGCAAACCTCCTCCAAGGGAGCCTGAGTAGCCCAGGCAGCCGATGTAGCAGCACTGCAAGTAGAGTGGGCCGTAATCCGCAAGGAAATAGGTTAGGCCAAGGCCTGATAAGCCTGGGTGATGGTTGCCCGAACCCACCTCCCAAGGGTGGGGGCAGATACCTTCAACCCCAACGTCGCTGGCTGGAAGAGACAAAAAGACTCTCTAAATGCCGGAAGCCAGCGGTCTGTTTTAAGTAAATACGGGGAGCCTGGCGCACATCAAGGGTGTGCCACTCCCACTCCAACCGGTGAGATGGAGTGGGACAAAAATTAGGCAAAAACAATTCTTGTGCCGGATGGAAGGGCATGTTGACCTTGGGGATGAAGGTGGGGTCGAGGCGGAGCATGACACAATCCTCATGGAAAACACAAAGGTCACTCCTCGTGGAGAGAGCCCCTAATTCTGAAATACAGCAGGCTGATGTGATAGCCACCAAGAAGGCGACCTTGTACGAGAGAAACCGGAGGCCCACCTCCCTCAATGGCTCAAAGGCACCCCGAGTAAAGGCGGTGAGCACCTTAGGAAGGTCCCAGGTGGGGTAGCGGTGGAGGGTGGGAGGGCGGATATTTGTAGCCCCACACAGAAACTGCCTGATTAAAGGGTGTCGAGAAAGGGAGACCCAGGCCCCACAGGAAAGGATGGAGGAAAGGGAAGCTACCTGTCTCTGTAAAGTGTTGGGTGACAAATCAGTGTCCAAGCCATCCTGCAGAAACTCAAGGACACACCCCATGGAGGCCGTCATGGAGACGATGTTCCTGGAGTCACACCACCGGTGAAACGAAGCCCTGGTGGATCCATAGATCTTGGTTGTGGACACCCGGCGTGAAGCCTGCAGAGTAGCGACGACCCTCGGGGGGATATCCTGTCCCCTCAGGAGGTGCTGCTCAAGCACCAGGTGGTCAGTTGGAGCCAGCCGTGTTCCGGGTGGGCCACTGACCCCTGGCTGAGGCTGGAGGAGCCTGCCAAGGAGGAGCCACCGACAGAGCTCGAAGGTCTGCGAACCAGGGTCAACGAGGCCAATGGGGGGCGATCAGGATGAGCTCCGCCCACTCATCCAGCAGCTTCCGAATTACCCGTGATATCAGGGGAAGAGGGGGAAAGGCGTATAATATGCCCACGGGCCACCTGCAATGCAGAGAGTTCACACCTTCCGCCCCTGGCTCCGGAAATCATCTCGTCTGACGGTTGGTCTGGGTGGTGAAGGAGTCAGCCACTGGACCGCCGAAGTGAACCATGACCTCCTGGAACAAATCTGGGTGCAGGCACCATTCCCTGTGGTCCACTGTGGCTCGGCTGAGCCAGTCTGCCTGCACATTCGCCACCCCTGAGATGTGAGAGGCCCTGATGGACCTCAAATGTGTCTCCGCCCAGTGGCCCAGCAGCTCGGCCTGCTGCATGAGGCGGAGCAAGTGGGTCCCGCCGAGGCGGTTTATGTGGGCCTTCATGGCCACGTTGTCCATCCTGATCAAAACATGCTGGTCTTTCATCTTGTCCTGGAACACATGGAGGGCGAGATGGACAGCCAGTTGGAGAGCCAGCTCCAACCAGTTTATGTCCTGAGGTAGGTCTTCCGGAGTCCACTGACCCTGGGCCATGTCGGAGCCCAGGTGAGCCCTCCAGCCATGAAGACTGGCTTCTGTGGTCAAGACCAGGAGGTGCGTATCTTGAAGTCCCTGCCTTTGGTGAGAAATGGGGAGAGCCACCAACAAAGGGACTGAAGAACTTTGGGGGAAAGGTGAATTCTGAGACCAGAGGTACTCGTCCGAGACCGCTGATACGGAAGAAGGACCCACTGCAGGGGCCTGCAGTGAAGCCGTACCCATGGCACAATGCCAATGCATGACACCATCTTTCTGAGAAGCTAAGAGAGCAGCTTCAGGAGCCAAAACCCCCTTGAGCTGACCTTCCTGACCAGGGACTGCAAACTGGTCAGACACTCCTGGGAAAGATAGACCTTGCACTGAAGGGTATCTATGACCGCTCCCAGGTGTTGGATGCGGGTTGCCGGTACCAGCTGGCTCTTGGCTCTGTTAATGGAAAACCCGTGGGCTTCCAGGACCTGTAGGGTGATCCCCAGGTCCTGGTGCGCTAGCCTCTGGGAGCTGGATTGGATAAGGAGGTCATCCAGATAGAACTGGATCCTTATCGGCAGCGTCCACAGGTGGCCAGCCAGTGCTGCCATCTATTTGGAGAGAAATTCCAGGGAGAGGCCCGACTTGACCGTCTCCCACTGGCTGGCAAAGAGGGCCAGGTGGCCCCCAATGGGAGACCCGGATGCACAGTCAATGGGAGTGCCTGAAATGGCGTCCCCTACCGCCCCTGGTGGATCGTCTAAAGAAGCCCCTGTTGGTGGGGGCACCCTGCCTATCCTGGGACCTACCCTGCCAGGAAGGGAAGTATCGGGGCCCCACATCCCAGAATAGGTGGTCTCCAGGCCCTGAAAGGGCCGCTGGGAGGGAGAAGGACAGGAATCCGTTCTACAGGACAAGGCTGGCAATGCCTTGTGCTTGTCCTTGGATTCAACCAGGAAAGGCTCAAGGGGAGCACCGAAAAGTAAGCCACCAGAACAGAGGGAAGACGCTATGTGCCATTTGCTTTTGGTGTCGGCCTGCCTTTGGCGAAAACAGAGCAGGTGACATGAGGCTACCATAGAGCCTATGGCCTTGGCGGCAAAGCAGGAGGCATTCAAGGTGGTGTCGGCAGAATATTCCAGTGCGGCGACCACCTTGTTGAGGTCCTGATGCAACCTTGTGTCAGAGGTGGGCAGGCGTTCCTGCATCTGTTTGAGCCACAGAAGACAGGGTTGATTAAAAAAAGATGCAGAGGAAGAGGCCTTAATGGCCCAGGAGGCCACCTGGTGGGCCCTGTTCAGGGAATGTTCGAAGCGCTTGTCCTTGGGTGGAGGTATTCCTCAGGTGGACCAGTAGGAACCAAGAAGGAGGACAGGGCCAACACCGGGGATCTACTGCAGGAACCTGCAAAATGGAAGAAAGGTCAGCTTCTACATTATAGATGCGTCTGTCCATATTGTTGGGATTAGGCCCAGAAACCAGGGCAGACCATTGATGACTGACCACATCTCTGAACAATTTAGGAGCGGGTATCTCCTCCACCACAAAGGTAGGTTCCTCAAACAGTGATACTGAGGGACCCGCCTCTGCTCCCCCTGACTCTGGCAGTGGCCGAGAGGCACCCAGCTGGGTAGTTACCTTGGCCTTATGAAGCAGGGAACGGAACAGCTGGGGCTTTAAAAGACCAACAAAGGAAGGTTGGTCAGGGAGCAGGTCCTCATCCTCAGACAAGTTCTGATCTCTCATGCCTTCCTCCACCAAGGATCCCTGACTGGGGGAAGGGCTGGCATAACCCGGAACTGGGGAATGGCCCCTAACAGTGGAAAGGTGAGATGGCTGGAGGTCACCCTGGGACCCAGAAATCTCTGAAACCCATGAACTGGTCCTGCACTGCATCTCTGAGGTGATGCCTCGCTGAATGGCCTCCTCAATGAGGGCAGCTAATCCCTGGGGGAGTTAAGGTTCTGAAGCCTGCTGCTGAACAGCAGGAGGGTGCACCTGAGGATTAGAGGCCAACTGGACCCTTTCCTCCAGAGGTTGGGGGAGGTAAGAACCCCTGAGACCTGTCCTGGATCAGTAGGCCCAGAAGGTTGATGACCCATGGGAATGGAGGGCTGCTGCTCACTAGGGGAAGGAAAAGCCCCAAACAATAAGGCATTGACCCCCTCCTGCTTAGAAGAGACCGAAGTATCTCTGTCTGGAGACCAGGCCTGAGCAGGGACTGTGGCAGGGACTGTAGTAGTAAGGACAGGAGAAGCAGCCTGGCCAGGATCAGTGCCAGTCAGAGGCGAGTTCACAGAATCAATTGTGCTGGCAGGAGAGGCAACTACAGATCTTGAAGCCATCTTAATGGCTCGCTGAATAACCTTTTCCATGGCCTTCTGCCTCGAGGGCCTCCTTCTCTGCTGACTTGGAGGGCCTTTTGGAGACCGAAGATTGAGGCTTGGAGGCCCTGTCCCTTTTAGAAGGCTCCACTGAGGAAGCAGCCACAGGATCAGAGGCCTGCTGGCGTTTATTGGAGTCCCGGGCTGGAGGAACAGCAGCCATTTTGAATTAATAAAGCTGGGCCTGGTAGGCCTCTAAACGGCCATGAGGCAGGCCCAAAATAGCGGATGGAGCTGCAGGGAAGGCTCCAAATGCTGCAGCTAAATCGAAGCTCCCAGGAGGCTGCAGGGCTCTCCGCTGAAGAATCGCTCCCCCCCCCTCAATGAGGAATGGCCTTACTGGGCGATTGGAGAGCTTGCAGGGCAATCGGGACTGCCAGAGATCTTCGGAAGCTTTCAGACTGCCGATGGAGCCTCTCAGCTGTTTTACGGCCTTCAAAGAGGCCGCTGCTGCTGCTGCTAGCTGCTCTGAGCTCCACTTACCTGCTGATTCGTGAGGGAGAAGCCTCCAGGCATTTTCCCTTTGCAGAAATCGGCCTAGCATGTGGGTGAAAGCCCAGGGACTTTGGCAGGACCACCTACAGGCAGCCCTCAGTGGGCTCCGGCTGAAACTGTTCACGTTGGTAAGGCAGGACCTTCAACCAGACACCTGGGTGGTCCTGCTGGTCATCTGCCCAAGGCAGGCATCAGCTGCAAAGAAGGGCTCAGCCAGCAGACTGGGAGCCCTTCAGAAATCCCTGGCAATGCAGCCTTCAGCTGAATAGGGATAAAGACCCCCTCAAGCTGGAAATTTTTGCCAGATAAGGAGTAGAAAGGCCAGTAATCAGGAAATTTAGGCAGCTCAGCAAAAGATGTCCTAACAGGTCGGACTGAGTCTGAAAGCTGGAAGCAAGAGGAAGAGGAGGAGCTTACCAACTTGCAGACCCAGTCCTAGGACATTGGATGAGAGTTAGCCCTTTTCTGACTGCTGGCCTTGCTCCCAAGGAAAAATGCTAAAATTGAAGCATCTGAATAATTACATATTACAACAAATTACTGCAACCATGAACACATAAAACTATAAAGCATGATTAATAAGCTTCAGTGATACTCTTCATGCTTTTTTTCTTCCTACTGTCTCCCTGAAAGTTCAGAGTCTGCCTTTTTCTTGGATCAAATAAGTTTTGATCCATTTGGTTGCAACAGGAATTGACCGATCAGTTTGTTGCCCAAGCTTGACATGAACTAAGAGAGACTAATTGACCCAAAGAAATCCAGCTGTCTTTCATACTTTAGGCAGGACTCGAACTCACAGTCTCCTGGTATCTAGATGGAAACCAGGAGACTGTTCCCTTAACAACTAGATCAAACTGGCTCTCTAATTGTGTTCACACAATGTATTAATTAAATTCTTGGATTCACCCAAGACTATAGCTGAGTTCAGATGATATACCAAGCAACAAAACAAACCAACAATTTCATGAATTGAGCAGTTCCTACCTCTATGACTACTATATAACTTAAGGGTAATTCATACCAGAACACTGATTCAACTTTGATACCCTTGCTCATTGGCAGCATTGTTATCTGAACAAATCTAAGACAAACCTGACAGCTACATTTTAACCAAACATGTTATGCTTATCCAGCCATCACAGCTTAATACAATTTACTTGCTCACACAACACATAATGCTTTTATTTAGCCACTGTTATATTAACTATAGTTATAAAGTTCGGTGTATTATTAACACAACCATTGGCTGGGTTCATAAATCACACTAATCCTTAATAAGGTTTCTTTGATTTTTGCTAGAATTGTATGAACTTAAGGCATTGTAGCTTATGGTGCAGACCAGGGTGTCAAACTCACGGCGTCACATTGTCACATGACGTATCGTGACTTTTCCCCCCTTTGCTAAAATGGGGGTGGGCGTGGCCAGCGTGTGACGCATCTGGCCCATGGACCACGAGTTTGACACCCCTGGTGTAGACTATTTTTAGTAAAATATAGGTAAGCAAACAATGGCTTAGGATTTGAGACTAGAATCAATTTTGGTTTATGACAGTGGGAGATGGTCTACTGCCCATAGACACCAATGTGCTTGTGAGTATGTTCTTGAATTCATCTGATTCTATGCCTCAGTTCCTTAAATTTACTTTTTGGTAATTGGATGACTTATAACTGGCCACTTCATTGGACAGCCAATATCTAAGGGCACCCAAAACATTCTCTCAAAATTCTAAATCTGTCCAGTGATGTGAAATGGTTGGGTACCTTTGTTAAATAATCTCCATCAACCAGCTCTTTCCAATGTGTCCGGAAAAGAAATTCCAATATTCCCTCTTTGAAAAAGTCAGTTGTGGTCCCAACATACATAGAATGCACAAGATGGGAAGAAGCCAAGAAAAAAATGCTGTACTAGAGTAAAGTGTCCCATATTACATTGTATATAATTATTTTAAAAGGAGGAAATATATGTTTTTTTCACAACATGATGCATTTCAGCTACCAAAAGGCATGCTCTGTCTCTTATACTGCTTGATACTTTACATTTCACTGTAGAATTGTGGCTAGAGAACAACATATTGACATAATTTTCCATTAACTTTGGTTAGTTGAGGATAGATAGTGGGTACAGTATATTCTCTTCCAAATCACCTTACCAAATATAGCAGCAACCACACCTCTCCCTGTATTTAAAAAACTACAAAGAAATGTGTGTACTCAGAGTATGGCTGAAGCAACAACAGAGGAGGAAAGGAAAAAGAAAGTTACCATTAAAGCTATTTTCCTCTTTGGGAAATTTTGGGAAAGCATCATATCACTGAAACATATCTCTGCTTTGTTTCCTTAGAAAATCTGCATCTGAACTCCAGTTGGCAGTAGACAAATGCAAATGACAATGTTTCCAATGGTTCTGTCCATTTCCTTAAACACACACACACACACACACACACACACACACACAAACTATAAATAAATAAACTAGCAATAATTGAATAATACAAAGTGCTTCAAGATACACATTATGAAAAAATGGTGGAAAGTGGAACGATAGATAGTCATAGGACTATAGCCAGTATAATAAGGTCACATATTTCTTCAAAGTCAGCAAAAGCATTTTGTCAGAGTAAAAGAATGATAATACTCATATATGATTTTATGTTAGAAATTGGTATGAGTGTATGAAAGAATTTTATCCATATCCTGAATTTGCAGGGCCAGTACATAAGAAAACCTAAAACTAATTAGTGAAGGTATGATGAACAAGCTTCACTGAAGGATACATAATTCAAATATTGTTCTCTAAAAAAGCAGTCTGCTTGTAGAGAAAGCATAATGCACAGAAACAGCTTTTTCAAAAATCAAGTAGAACATAATTAATTAATTATAATATTTTCTTGAAAATGGGAGCTTGACTTGGAAATTGTTTTGGCAAATTGTGCTAAACATTGGTAACACTGCAATTGATTACTTTACCTTCTTTCATATCCTATGGATGTTCTGTTAATAACAACAGAATCTCAGGAGGATATGTCTATTCTATGAATTTCAGAAAATAAAAAATAGGATCTATCACATTTATTCTAAAGTCAGAGCAAGTCTATTCAGTTAAGATTTCCTCTTAAAACAAGCCTAAAACATCAACTGGTTTTATAAATACAATTACTGATTTTGCTATTGGAAAAAATAAAATCAAAACTGAAAATATTATTTCAATTAATACCCATGAAACTAATTTCAAATATTTTCCCCTGTGTGGTTGGTACATGTGCCTTTTCAGGCACAATGACAGAGATAGACTACCTAGCATTTAATATGAAAAAGTAACTTTGCTATATTCAGTATGTCTTTTCACATCACTGACTACTTAGATTATAAATATTTTAAACAGCTATTATACACAAACACAGAGACATAATGCTATTTAAGCCCTAGAGAGAATTACAATTATGCTGTATTTGATAGGCAACCTTTTCAATTGTTTTGCAATTAACTGAACGACTTCTCAATCTGCAAAACACAGTGCTGTTATTGTAAAATGCCATTTGAACATTCTTCAATAATCACAATATTTTCACAGGTGAATGTTTTATTAATAGCAATTCACATTTGAACATCACAAAGATGAATACCATGCCAAAACATGCGGAAATAACTTTGACACAAAATACCACGACAGTATAGCTGCACACCTAGCACTACAATATTTAAAAGGAATGAGAAATAGTCCACGTGACAAGAGAAAAATTAAACAAAGGGGGAAACGTCACTCACCTAAATGTACTGATCCACATTCATAGTATGGTGGTTGAAAACAATGGATTGCAAACCCAAATTTCCTCTTCTACGTTGGACTGTCATAAAAAAACAGACGACTAGCTTAGCTTGCACTGTTGTCTCTCCTATGCAGCTAATCCTGGCTGAGTGTTCCTCATTTAAAGGGAGAAAAAGACTACCCTACAGTGGAAGGGGGATGGAAGTAGCAGCAGCAGCAGCAGCAGCAGCAGCAGCCACTAGCTTGTGCTCAATCAGTAGCTACTCTGACTCACTCTGCTGCCAGCAGAAGCATCAGGAGTTCTGTTTCCCTGGTAAAGTTACAGTACAGAGAAGAAAGAATGTGTGTGTGCATGTGTGGAGTGTGAGGCTGTTGCATAGTCTGACTCCAGCAGCATCTGTGCTGAGAGTTCAAGGATCAGTGAAACAGCTGTTTGTCAGAGACTTAACTAGCTACTGTATGGAGAGAAGATCTTCTCCTTCTCCTTTCATTTGATCACTCTAACATTCTTGTTTCCTCTGCAAATATCTATGTAATGCAAGTCCTCCATACCTCACTGGAGCCTGGAGTTTATTTTTTACACAGTGCCAGAGGAGATGCCACAGAAAGCCACCAAGTTCAGTTTCCAACACAAGCAGTGATATAGCAGTTATCCCAAACCTTTTGTGTGCATGTGTGTCTGATGGTACTTTATTGATTTGGGGTGATGGTCATGGTGTTGAACTTTGTTGGTGGAAGCCATCCCATACAATCAGAATTTGAGAAGAAACTAGATCCCATTTGTTATTTGACTGCCTTATCATATACATCTGGGCTGCAAATTCTTCAATGTGCATGGACTTTTCATGACGTGCATATTCTGAGATAAATTCTATAATGGTACTACTAATACTTGCTTATGTTTGTGCCATCTAATGTATGGCCTACAAGCTGTTTCTGGGTAGACTTTCCAGTGCCAAATGCAGAGCAGTCTTTTGTTTCTTTCTGTCATCCCTAGTGTTGCCACTTGGAAATGACATAAAAATGATAATTACCCTATTGCACAAATGATAAAAATCAGGCCAATTTCATACCATTTAATGAACATGCAACAGATACCCTTTGTCCAAATTAGTCCATTAAATGAAGGCTTTATTGTGCTTGTTTGCCCTGCGTTTGAAGAAAGTTGTTTCACATTATCTCTTCAATATTGCAGAAGGCTTGTCCTTACAACAACCCACATAAAAACATATCTTGCAGAGCAACTAAGATCATGCTGCCAGCAGCATCCCCAAGGGTTTGGGACAAAACTGGCAAGATGGTGGATGGAGCCTTGTGATCTATACCCTGGTTTTACACGAAAATGAAGGGCAAGGCTTTTGTTGCAAGGTTCCAGATGCCATCTTGTCAATTCTGTCTGCCCCACAAACTGTTCTTCTATCTTTATGAAATTATATCTTCTACTGAGTAGTAATTTCCTACTCCATAAAAACCAGGTCATTAACGATACTATCAAGTGTCAGTGAAAGAACAAATACAAGAAGGAAGTCTGCTCTAAAGCAGTTGAAAGAAAGCAAGATTGCCAAAGCGAATCTGGGCTTAAAAAAAAAAGGGGGTGGGGGTTGCCTTTAAATTTAATTCTGCTGTATTAAATGCTTTGTATCTATTAGAAAATTCTATCATTCAATATGTTATTTAGCTATACTGATGTATGGCTTCACTCTATGGTATTAGTGAGCCAAGCTAGCCGGCCATTATGGAAAGCACAACTTCTCCTTGCACATCTATTTTGGCCACACACCTGACAAGCTCACTACCTAAATGCCATAGTCTTTAAAATCAGTTCTGATTTCTATTACCGGCTGTCATCTAGAATAAGATATATATTAAAATACAGGAACATGGACTGCAGTTGATAAAAACATGATCCTTCTGATTGAAAAGGCAACCTTACTTTTCTATGCCCCCTAGGCATTAGTTTTTCAGCTCTGTAGCCTTGCAAATAATGCATTTATGATGACAGTCATTTATAATGCTCCCTTCCCCCTCCTTTTTTTATGGCAGAAGGAAAAAACTCAGAAGAGGGCTTCACAGAACTGCACATTCCCATTTCTCCTAACGCTTAGCAACCAGAGCAAGCAAGAGGATTCTTTGGGCAGTGTGTGTGTGTGTGTGTGTGTGTGTGTTTGTATGTATGTGTGTGTGTGTGTGTGAGAGAGAGAGAGAGAGAGAGAGAGAGAGGGAGAGAGGGAGGGA
>JANHFM010001778.1:300922-313838 GCA_032468115.1 Grayia smithii | reverse complement strand
TGTATGTATGTGTGTGTGTGTGTGTGTGTGAGAGAGAGAGAGAGAGAGAGAGAGGGAGAGAGGGAGAGAGAGGGAAGGAGGGAGGGGGACACAGAGAGAGAGAGATCTACTAGTATAATTAATGCACATTAATTACTAGTATAATTAATGGAAGCCAGTTATGTTTTAAAATTAAAGAATTAAAAAATGAGAGATATCCAAAGATTATCTATGCAACCATACTCATGAAACCTATTTATAAATATATTCTTAAGGTTTTATTTCCCCTGTTCTCCTGTGTTTAAATATAAATGAACAAGGCAATTTTGGATGGAGATGTAAGTATCTCTCAGCATTAATGAAATTGTAAGTCAGGGCCATGTGTATCTAAATCACATATTCAAAGCACAGTAAATAATATTACAGTAACTACTTCAATCTGTTGCTTCTCAAACATACAATTATAATTCCTCTAATAATGCAAATTTTCATTTTCTCATCTGGAAATTTTGTCTGGAAATTATTGGTCTTCTGAAACATAATTTTGAAAAAGTTTGTAGATATTTACTTACTTACATATCTTTATAAGCTCAGTTCACAAGACTGTGCATTTTGTAAGAATCTTAAAATAGAATCTAAGCACTACAATCCATCACCTCAAATCTCTTGCAAAATAATTGTATCAAAATACAAAATTGTAATAAAAGTATCAATGGCTGCCTGGTTTAACTATAAAAGTCTAAAAGAAAAAGAAAAAAATTTCCTACAAATCCAAAATGCCTTCCAAAAACTCAATCACATCAAATCATTTTGATGATGGCCCTTTAAAAGGCCAAGAAAGAACCCTGCAGGAGAATGACCAAAGACAAGGTGTTCTACCACAAAGAGTTCACTGGAGAAAAAAATGCCTTGATTTTAGTGATTGAGTGGATCCTAAGCATCTCCTCCCTGGAAACAAATCCAGAAAGGCAAAATCCACCAGGAGGTGATGGTCGCTAACCTTTCCTGAAGTAAAGCCATATGTGTCAAAACCAGCATTCTGAAATAAATTCAGAATCCTATAATAAAGAAATTGACTTAAAAAATCCCTAAGTTCTTAATGAAGAATAAACAATATTTAAAACTGAGGTGAAAAATCTGATTATATAATATGAAATAGCATCATTCACTTTTACTGTTCTGAAATAATTAGCTTTATTTTCTTTGCTCATGTACAGTGATGAATTCTTTTTTATAATAATTTTATTAAGCATTACAGTTAAAATAGCTAATATAAACTGTAAAATAAATGAATAAAAATTGGAAAATGCAGAAAAGAAAGAAAAAACAGAAAGGAAAAATATTTAAAGAAATAACTTCCCTTTCATAACAACAGTAACAACTATTTTAGTGACTTATCAAATTCTCCTAAAATACAACAATCTATTGTTTTCATAATTTCTTATGTTTAAACAAATCTTTAAAATATTATTGTTCTGCCCTGCTCAGCAAAAGTCCATAAAGGTTACCAGAGAAAATAATCTTTATTTATTTAATCTTGATCAAATAAACCAACTTTATATTCCTTCCTTTTACTTTTAACAATCCTAATCTTTTTATACTTCTTCTCTTTTCTTTTAACAATCTTGACCCTTAATCCCCTCAAATAAAGTCCTGGGGGTTGATTTCTTTTTATTTACTCTTTTTCTAAATAATAATTTGTATTGAATTTAAAAATTACAAAGATAAAAAAATAAACCTAATACAAACAAGGAAAATATAAACAAGCAGAAAAAAATGGAAAGTGCGAAAGGGGTGAATGAGCAGTGGGGAAAGGGGAAATACATAAAAAAGAAACGAAAGAAAGGAATATAAAGAACTTCCCCTTCCATCAAGACAAATACAAACATAACATTTTCAACAGCCTAACACTTTCCCTAATATTTTAACCAAAATTCTCTTCATCCTATAACTCATATTTTATCTACTGGCAAATAATAAAGCCTATCTCATTTCATTTTTTTTCTTTGCCCATTCTCACAAAATTCTTCACAACTTTAATAGATTAGATTTGTAAATCTAATATAAGGAAGTTTACTTTATTTGGTTTGGTAAAAAAATCAACCAGTTTCATTTGTATAGCTAGGGTAGCATCTTCCTCCATCATTTTTATATACACTTTGAAATCACTCATTCCTTTCCAGTATAACTTGCTTCTTTTCCATATCATCTTCCAAACACAATCTATCTATAATGGCAGACATTTTAAAATTAAATTCTGTTAATTGTTCACAAATATACTTCAATATATCCAACATTAAAGTATTTTGTTCTTTTCTGTCATTAGCTAGTCAAATTTAAGTACTCTTCTCATTTAATTGTAATCTTTTAAGTCCTTACAGTTTCTTCTAGTAGCCAATCTGCAAAACCCCATCTTATTATTTTTTAAAGTATTGAAATAGTAGCATTTTCCTATGGGAAAGAGTCTTGCAATTACTTTCAAAATCTGATTTCAAATTCATTAGTCCATCTATAACTTTCTAAAATCAGCATCCTAATCCCTCTTTTGCTGTTTATTTGAAGAATGGGCTTTGATAGAATCTCTTCCAAATGGAGAGGCTTTGGATTTGTGGCCAGAATGATTCCAGGAAAATTCCATCCTTGACTCTGAATAGAGCTGGGGTCCCGTTTAGACATCATCCGCTATTGGGGAGTCATTCTAAACCACAGCACCTGCTGCGGGAGGACATGGAAGCTATGGCTAAAAGGGTTTACACACAGTTACATTCTGTATCCCAATTGTAACTTTTCCAATTAGGAGAGGCTGCTCATAGTTACTCCTGTTCTAGCCATCTCCCAACTGGATTACTGCATTATTCTCTATGTATTTTCAAAAAACATTTGAATGTAACAGCTGGTGCAGAATGGTTTGGACAATGATAGATGTACCTCAATATAATTGGGTGACTGGATAACCCCAGTGCTTTGGAGCTGCACTGGTTATTAGTCAATTGCCAACTGCAATTCAAGGTGCTAGATGTTATCTTTAAGGTCCTATCTAACTCCAGACATGGTTATCTTTTTCTGTATGCAAATGCCTATCTAACTAGATCAAACAGGGACAATTCCCTTTGGGAATTATGCTTCTGGGAGTGTCACCTTGGAGATGGGCATTCTTAATGGCTGTCTCTATTCTTTGGGGTTTCTCCCAGTAGGGATCGAGCTTTATTCCTCCTAGCTTCGGGGAAGGTTCTGAAATTCTATCAGTTCTATATTGCAGAGGACAAAGGTGGTCTTTGACTGGAAAGTGGAATTAGTGCCCTATAAAATTTGTGGGTGTTTGTTTCTTTTAAATGTTATACTTATATGTGCATGTGGTTTCTTGGGGTATTCTATATGTCTTTATTGTTAATTATCTAGTGTCTGCAAGAATATACAGCAAACAAAAATGTAAATACATAAATAAAAAAACAAGACTAATGGAGCACTGCTAATTTTGCCACTGGCAAATCTGGAGTCTTGCTTAAACAAAATACGCTAACTGAATCTGCAGAAACTTAACTTACTTTATAAGGCTGGCACTATTATTAGAAAACAAATGGGAAGATTGTCAGACCTAGATAACTAAAGCAACATGTACTGTATAATGTAACCACCAAAGCCAATATTCTTAAACAGAGATGATGAAAAATGCTTAGTAAAATAATACCCTCCCTGTGATCTGTCTAAGCTATATAAAGTAAGGCCACAACATTTTCTTGGCTAAGCTGGTATGTACGAGGTGACTTTTTTTTATCAATATATGTCTGGAAATATTAGTGTGGGTGGATAAATAGGGTTTGGAGACAGGAAGCAGATTTGCAGACAGTTGAAGAAGATACGAAATAGCCTCATGGTGTGTGCATTCATTCCAATGTCATGTCTAATGAAAAGGTTTTGTAGATCTTTGTAGTCCTTCAAGTGTCATAAAATCTGACAGATCAGATAGTACCCTGGGATTTTTATGAACACACAAACAGTGTGAAGTTTTATCAATTGTTCCTATCCTCTTATTAAGGTACAAGTGATTTGCAAACTGCAATTATTTTGCTCCCAAAGAAAAGCAAAGATGATGAAAAACACTTTTTGTCATTTCAGCTGCATTAATTAAGTCTCTGCAATAAGAACTCTTATGTGGCAAAATATAATCTAACTATAAAAGCTATTTTAGTTGTTGGGTTATAATGTATGTGGCATAATATAAAGGCATAACTATATATGTACAGCTTAATATATTTACATTTATACTTCTATAAATCCAGAAAGTGTTTTTATGGAAGAAATTAAAAAAGTAAAATAGGCTGTATTATATATTAAATACATTCTGTTAAATTCATTCATTTGTAAAGAAAAAAAATCAGATTACTGAAAATGGGGAAAGCTTTCCAAAAGTAGCCATATCTTAAAAAAGAAATGCCCAAATTCCACAATCTAGGCAACGGGAGCATTTGTAGGGCATAATAGCAATAGCACTTATATACTGCTTCACAGTGCTTTACAGTGCTTTAAGTGGTTTACAGAATCAGCATATTGCCCCCAATAATCTGGGTCCTCATTTTACCAACCTTGGAAGAATGGAAGGCTGAGTCAACCTTGAGTCTGGTGAGATTCAAACTGCCAAATTACCAGCAGCCGGCAGTCAGTAGAAGTACCCTTTAGTACTGCATTCTAACCACTGCACCACTGTGGCTCTTATAATCATGCAACACTGATACATGTACAAAAAAGTGGGTCAAACTGATTGTGGTCAAATTTACATCTGGCTTTCCCCCAATGGACACTGTCCCTAAGTATCTTCCAGTTTTGGTGAGGTGTGGTTTATACGTAGTTCCTTGATTAGGTCATCTGCTTGATTTGTCTGTTGTTAATCCTTCTTATCTGGCTGCTGGACAGGATGCATTGTTTCCTTGTCCTTGTTTCCTTCTTAGCTTTATTGCCTCTTGAATGATGCATAAACATGGTTTATCTCTATGTGTCTATTGATGCCTATTGCCTATTTGTCTCTTCCAAGAAATTAACAGATTGCATAGTGAAACAAAATGTATGAACCTCAAAAAGTACTGACAACCAAGTTAGTAGAGTTGAAGAGGAATAAAGTGAATAAACACAAGTTTAACAGAAATCATGAAAAAGCAGCAAATATATGCATCTGAGTATCTTGGTAGACTTGAAAATAAGAATATGGATGATAAGTTATAAGACTCTCAAACTCTTATAGCAGATAAACTGATAGATATGCAATAATAGTGGTCTCTGCTGATGGAAGCAAAAATGATTTTGTATAATAATGTGCTTCTATCTACTTTGTCATACTGAAGTAAGACCTGGAAATGTTAGCTTGTATGTACCAGTAATAGATTATCGAAGAAGCGTGACTATGAATGAATGAGTGTTGAATTAGTGTTTTCAACAATAGAATACACTAACACTATACAGGTAGCTGTATAGTGATTGATATTGATGTAAACAAGGTTTACTGATATTTCTTTTCCTTACCTTCCCTGCCAGTAATTTTTTAAGCTCACAACTTGTAATATACTTTTTTTTCTGCATTGTATAATATTGCTTATCCCAAAAAGAACCACATGATAGATATGTAATACATGAAGTTTATAGCCTTGATCTGCTTTACGCATTTGTCACAAAAGCTAGTTTAAAAATGCCTTGAATAAAATCACCGACTTTAAAATATTATGCATACAAGATACACATTATTACTGACACAAAATCTCAGACTCGAAAGAGCTACTTCATATTCTCATTATTTGAAGTTGAGAAAGTCCAATCATCTAAATAAGGTCAATTTTTAAACATTATACTTCAAGCAATCTCAGTGATTTTTCAAATTGTCCTGGATAAGATAGCAAAAATTTCTCAATGTTTCTGAACACCTGTACCAGTATTGCTTTGCCTTTTGGTCAAAAAGGAGACTGTTCTGAACAATAAAATATTTAGATTTTATCACATGCCGTTTTCCTAGTTTCTTCAGAACTGTCAGATTTGGAACCAACCTTTTCTTAAACCATTTACTGTATGCCACAGCATCCTTTGACTTGAAGCACACACACTGCTCCTGAGAACCAGAGCAATATACAAAATACTATTTTCAACATGGCTGGTTTGTTTGAAGTGAATATATTGTATATATTGTAAACGTGGAAAAAGGAATATGCAGGAACACTGCAGTTCTAATGAAATACTAATTAATCTTCAGAAATTTATTCAAATAATACTATATAGCAAGATTTCTATTTTCACTGAATGTTCCTATTACGACATAGAATGTAATAGTTCAGAAGGAGGTTAGATGGGAAGAATTAATTGCAAAAGCACTTTACTAGAATTTGCCTTGGCACTAACTTAGTTGCAGAAATTTGCCATCTCCTTACTTCCTCTTGCATACAGGAAGAACATAGAAAGAAAGAAGCACCAAATGATGCAATTGAATATGGGAACATCATTGCAATTTAAGTAAAATACATTGCACTTATATTTTAGGGGACATACCACATACAATAAGGAATATCTTTTATCTTTTATCCTAGATTCAATAGAAGAATATTTTTTTATGTACAGTTACATATGGTTAGTATTTTCATAAGAGTTCTTCCATTTTCACTATTTGCTGTTAGGAATGGAATTTTTGAAGAACAGCCAGCCTTCCTTAAGTGATAAGAGCTGTGCTGTCAAGCATTTCAGATTAAAAGACAAAATGTGTACTAGAGCAGGCAGAGTGGAAATGCAGCACCTTTTTGTAACCTTTTAAAGAAACTATGCAATCCCAGGAAAAGGGATGGTTAGTTTAAGGAGCTGAAGGCAAGTGCTTTGTTTGTACCCAGGTGCATTCTGAAGTGTTGCACAGTCCTAGTAAATACTAACCATGAATTTATAAAGGTAGAATATCTACAAGAACTATGAACCACTGAAACTGAGGAGGTAGCAACACCTAATAATAGCTTTATTAGGTTGAAAATATACAGAACATTTAAGTATCAAATTTTAAATATCTGGTAAGCCAAATTCAGAATATATCTTATGCGAGTTTTTAACTTTTCCATTTTCAGATTTTTTTTGATGTTTCTGTTTTAAATGGTTCCCTTGGCACCATTTCTTGTCTTTTCATATTCAGAATACACTTGCAACCTTTTGCAATGTTTTTAAATTTTTCTATCATCCACACTTATTTAGATGCCATGTCTTCTGAGATATAATAATTTCCAAGGTCTTGAACTCTTGGGTTCCTTCCTTATTTTTACCTCTGAGACATCTAGGATCTTGTTCTGTTTCACCCATAATATTTGGTGGCTGAGAAAAAGCCATTAAGCCAAATATAATTTTCTGGTTAAAAAGACACTTCAGGCTCCTGAAGCACCTAGAAAACTTCAAATAATTAAATCATAATATCTAATAAAGGGGGAATTACAACATTTTCAATTAAATTGAAATTCAATGGAATTTCATTTCTGAGGTACAATGTTTAATTGAAAGCAAAACAAAATGTAGCTGCATTGGTCCAAAAATCCAATGACAAAAAGTTACTTGTATGGATTAGAGACCGAGGTCGTCTATCACTCTTTCCCATAGAGGATCCACCAATAATGAACTCCAAATATTCAGAAATTATATACATTTTCCAACTTCAAAAAGTTTTAGGTTAGCATTTTAACAAATGAATTTTAATTGGCATTATTTGAAGTGTTTGAAGACACAAATTTAACTGGTTGAACATCAGTAATGTTATTTATATACATTTTTATGTTCATTTCTAATGACCCTCTTGAGCCAAACCCTCTTCTGAACTTCCTTTCTTGGGACCTTTTTCATTTGTACGTCTTTTCTACTATTCTCTGCCTGTTACTCTTCATCTCCCTCTTGAAAAAAGTACTCATCAGTCCTGTAAATTGGTTCACATACAAATGTGGTTGTTTGTTTTGGTTAATGGCATTAACTTTAGGAGTAGCAAAATGTATCAGATGCTTTATTCTGGCAAACAGCAGTTTGGTTACCACTTTCACCACAAAATCCTGGAATGGAGGAAGGAAATTTATATATATATATATATATATATATATATATATATTTGTAATTCTAGTGAAGAAATACTGAAAATGTATTTAAATTAATTTTCAAAGGCATGAATTATTTCCATCGAACAAATGATTAGAATCTTTGGGGCATTAACAAACTGCACATTCAGTATATGCTTAAGTACATTTAATGAAAAACATACAGAGTAGCTGTGTTTACACTACACTGAACCAGTATATTATAGTGGAGAACAGTAACTTCACAAAATTTCCAGTTACAAAAAGTAGAATAATGTGTATAAAAACCTGATGCTTTGAAGAAGGAGCAAATGCTATTTTTTTCAACACATTTTCATAGATATGGAAGATGCTCGGAGTTGAAGAGGTGCAAATTACTTACATGATAGCAGAAAAGTACAGAGGTGCTTACAATAAGAATTAAAATACTACTGCTCTTAAAAGTAGAACATTACTTAGTAACCTCATTCTGTCAATGTAAATAAATTCAGCAAGTTATCTCCTGCAGTTTCTTTAACTCCTGATGTGCAAGTATTTGCATCTCTGCCATTTGCTGCTGTTTGAGAATCACACACAATTTGGATAAGGGTGCCTACAGTTTTAAAAAGAAGGCCTGGCACACCCAGAAACTGCCTTGCAAAGAGCCAAACCAGGTGCCTCATCATCAACAACAGGAGGAAAATGATGGCAAAAATCAGATAGGGAGAACAGGGCTGGCAAAAGCAGTGGAGTACAGTGTGGCCAAAAGGGCAGAGATTGGGGGTGGAGATTCACAGGAGGCAGTCTATTACCTTACTGAGGCTTGGGGTGGGAGAGGACTACCCTGGAATGGCTTCCATCAGGATGAGTCCTCACCTAACAATCAGATGGGAGTTGGTTAACAGCAAAAACCAGGACTGCTGGGTTTGCTGTCTCTAAGTCAGGGATCCCCAACCCCCATGCTATGGCCTACTACTCGGCCACGACCTGTTCGAAACTGGGCTGCACGTGAGATGAGCAAGTGTGTACTCGCGTGAGTGAAGTTCCACTTGCGTGGCAGACAAGCACGTGCATGAAGTTCCACTCGTGGGAGTGGTGGGCCCTTATGTTCACACACGAAGCTCCACTTGTATGAGCAGAGGACATTTGAGCAGAGAGCACTTGTGTTTTTCAGCAAATGTGTGCTCGCACGCGAAGTTCATTGGCGGAGGGCACACCCGCCTGCCACAATGGAGCTATGCACACATGCGTGTGTCTACCAATCACATACATCCCGCTGGGCCAGGCCAGGTCAGGTCGCCAAGGTGGAAAGATTGCGGACCACTGCCCTACGTGATGTGGTTATGTGACATTTCACTTTATGACTGAATCGTTTAGAAATGGAAATTGTGGCCCCAACTACTATTGTTAACCAAAGACTAACCTGTACAGTGTAGTAGTATACATATTTTATAAATATATTATTTTAATAGAAATCTCCATCAATGCTCATTATTCCAGTTCACACCCCTTAGTCTTCTAGTAAGCTTGCTGTTAAGAGTCCACAAGATCAATGCTACGGAAGGCGTACTAGTGTCCTGCTGATTGTTCATCAATGAAGACATGAAAATAATGTGCATGTTGCTTCTGATTTTCTAGCATACCTGAGCAAAACATTGCAGCGGTCTAAAAACTCTTTGTCACTTCTTAATGCATGTTCTCTTGGGAAGTTCTGGGAAATCCACAACTGCATTATCCCTGCACTTGCTTTGGTGTTCACCCATATGCTTCATACAATTTTGCTTTTCATAAGAGTTTCCAGGATGTCATATTTTGAATTAGTCTCATTTTAAATTTAATTTATCCAATACAAATGTTTAACGTATGTACAAAGCCAGGCATTATTTATGTAAGTTATCTACATATATTTTTTTTCTCTAAGGGGAAATATATAAACAAGGTAGTTGAGTGGTACTAGCTCAATAAAATGAGAAATTGATGTTAAAGTAGATATGATTGTCTACTGTATGACCACACAAACTGTTCATGACTGACTTAAAATTTCAACTGAGAAGTGAACATTAAATTTTATACATGCTGACAATTCAGAGAGTAAAACAGGATAAACTATCAATACTATATCCATTATCTTTATTTTTGTAATTTATCTGAAAATTTATGTTTTTCATTCTGAAACTGAGGAGACATGATTATTGTACTGAAACTACTGTAATTCTTTTTACCTGTCTGCTGAAAATGAAAACTGTATTAGTGCAAGAGTTACAACTAGAGTTGCTGGAATAGTTTGTTGACTGCAATTACAGATAGTTTATATTAATATAATTATTGTGGAATGTAATTATAATTGAATTTGGATTATAAATTAAGCTGCAATCTTATGTACTGTAGATTTAATATAGAATAACTCCCCTATTGAGTCCTATTTCTGAGTGAAAACCTCTTTGCAAAAATACTTTTAGAGCTCATTCATCTACTTAATATAAATCTAATTTATTGTTATGCATATTCTTCTAGCACTTAATTTAACCAAGACAACTTCTCTTTGTGAAAGGTTTATCCTTAGCTTTCTTATACTCAACATTTGGACCTTTAAGAAATCAATAATGTGCCATCAACCTACAACCAGCATAGAACATCTAAAAGAACAGTGTTATAGGATGTAATTTACCTTCACAGATTGTATCATCCACTTCATCAAGCAGAAATGGATCTTCTTCCAAATACATCATGATCATGAGTAAGCTGAACAGCTACTGAATGTTAGGGTTGCTTTCAATACTACAAAAGATCCACTTCCTTGTATGAGCTTCTTCTCTGCTGTTGGCTGTAACAACTTCCTCATCTGCACTATTAGAGCAGTCACATTTACATACATATGGTAGTTTCGGCTTTCTTTTTCTCTTTTCTGTAGCTTTTGAGACTTGAAGTGACTTATTTCCTCCAAGGCTAAGAATATAAACCCCAGGATTCAGAATGCAGAATGAATCAATTTCACTGCTAATCCACTTCTAAAAGACTCTAAAGAGCTCTGTTACATAATTAGCACATTGTTAAAAAGAGAAAGCCTGGTTCTTTTAAATTAGGAATATTTCACCCCAAAAATTCTGTGAAGTTTGAATATTTACACACGTATCAGATATATAATCATATATAACTGTCTCATAACTTAGTATTATTATATAGAAGAGATTTCAACCTGAGAATTCAACCTGAGATTTCAACTTGAAATCTACACGTAAACCTTCATGTATAAACAGTGTGCAATTTATGGTTTGTGCATAAGTTGGAAAGTCAATATCAAACAAACAGTCCCATCTGCAGCAAATGGCATCATGGTAACAGCATGATGCCCTTGGGTGCTGACACCCACAACTGGCACATGGTTGCTGTTTATTTTCCAGCTCATCAGGCCTCTTCTTGGTTTGATAGTCCTCATCCTCGCTGTCTTCAGAATCATCTTCCTGGTATTGGCCCAGGGGTGAAATGCTACCGGATCGATCCGGATCACGGATTCCAGTAGTGGACACCGCAGCTGGTACGGCGATCCGGTAGTGATCGCCAGCTGGTCACGCCCACAAACATCCCCACCCGAGGGACCCACTCCCACCACGCTGCCATTCCCGCCCTGCTCAGTGCCACCTGCAGATGGGCCAAGGGAGCGCGCGTGTGCCCAACCGCCCTCAGCCTGCTGCTCCGGCCAGGAAAGCCGTTCCGGGGCCGAAAGGGGAGGCCCAGCCTCTGGGCCTGCGCACCCAAACGCCATCGCCCGGGTGCCTCTCCTGCACAGGTCTCTGGCCCAGCACCTTCCCTGGAGCCGGGGGGGATCGGGAAACCTGTTGCCGGGGAAGCAGTGCAATCGCTCAACCAGGGCAGACTCTGCGGGGGTTGCATTGGCCACAGAGTCTCCAGGGAAGGTGCCGGGCCACAGACCCGTGCAGGAGAGGCACCCGGGTGGACTGGAGGAGCTCCCAGGGTGAGCCTGAAGCCAGGCAAGGCAATGTCCCACGGCCCCCACCTCCCCTGCCGGGGAGCAATAACAAAACATTACTCGGAGTTTGCGGGCTGAACTCCGAGACAGCGTCAGCTGCTGTGGCTGACGGCGATCTCTCGGTCTCGTTTTCTCTCCTCCTCCTCTCCCTGCCGTTCGGGTGGGCTTTGGCGGTGGAAACAACCGGTGCCTGGCACGTCATTCCCTCCCCCCCGCATGCTCCGGAGGAGCCGTCTACTCCAGGACCCCCAATCCCCCGCACTGCGCTTGCCTCGGGACTGGCACAGGCCGCTGCTCCCCCCTCCTGTCCTCACAGGTTAAAGCGCCGCGAAATGAGTTTCAACCTTTTCTCCTGGGGTGGGGGGAGGGGTCCGCCGGGAGTTGTTTTGTGCACACACACAAATCCACACACACACTGGAGGCAAACAGGAGGCGGGAAAGAAGGAGCGCTGCAAGCCGCATGGATCGAGGCGACCAAGTTGAATTGCCCGGGGATCCTTTGGTGCGCCTCAGCCGGGAGGCGGCACACTGGGTCAACTGCCTCTCTTCCCACTTTGGTCCTTTTCTCCTTTTCCTTGGAAAACCTGAGCTTCTGAAGGGGGGGGGAGACCCAAGTATAAAGAAAGAGTACTTTTTGGAAGGATTGGGGAATTTCCCCCAACTCTGCTCTTTCCCCTTCTTCTCCCCTCCTCCTGTGGGCACTAAATCCGCCAATTACTGGCTCGTCTCCTCTTTCCGTGCGTTGTCCCCCTGAAGTAAAAGCCGGGATCTTGCTTTGGTCGGGTGGCTGGCTGAAAAGGGACTCTCTCTCTGCACGTTGTTCCCACCCCCCACAGCCCCCGCCCTGGTTCTTGCTCTGGGTTCCCCTTCAGTTGACATTGCAACTGACGGGGCCCGGGAGTGGGTG
>JANHFM010001778.1:286534-300822 GCA_032468115.1 Grayia smithii | reverse complement strand
TGGACATTACTCCACCCATCAATACTTAGGTTAACAATTCTACCCTCCAGAGCTGTTGCACATTGCTCCATTTCTCTATCATACACTTTATCCAGCAGTTTCCCTGCAACATCTGCTCTGCTGGGTGGACTGTATCCTGGTCTCAATGACTGAACCATATTAATGAAATGTGGGTTCTCAGTCAGACGGAAAGAAGAGTTTGTTGCATAAACAAATAAACAAATCAAAAAAATCCGATTTAAATTAAAAAAATCTGATTTTTTTGATTTTTAAAAAAAAATCATTGATTTTTATCCACCCTGGTTTCAAATTAACTGGCACTTTCCCCTACTATTGTTCTATGGATACTCTGGTTAAAAATGGGAAACTGCCTCACATTTTTTGTACATTTGAAGAAGTTTCATAAGACATAAACAAAACCCTGCACTACAGCTATTAGGCCAAGCCTTAAAATCTTCTTAAATTGTGTTTTTTTCTCTATGTAATGGCTAGGTAAATGCAAATTTTAACATGCACATTTCCTTAAATCTTTGCAATAGTTCCATTTCTTCCATAGCAGTAACTTGGAAATAAATGTTTTAAACACTTTCTTTAGTATTTGTATCAAACTTCAAAAGGGTTGTGATGCAAAATGTCCTTTCCCTGTACTTACCAATGGTTGCTACATCAAATGTCCACAGAATCTTCTGAATAATTTCAACAGTGCTGTTGTTTCCTTTTTTTATGAACCACAAAATAAGGAGTACACATGAGAACGGAACCTGTGGTGAGGGAACCCAACCACAAGTAATGTTCCCCCCCCCGCTCAATTTCCATTCTGACAAAGAAAACCCCTCTGAAAGTAACAAATGTGCAGAAAAAGAAACTCAAACTTCAAGGACTACTGCAATACTAAAGCTGGATTGCTTCAGATTCAAGAGGTTGAACAGCAAAACTGATTCTTATACTACAAGGCTCTTTGGAAATGGGAAGGAAAAGAAATTTTATACAACTGTTAAATTATCATAGATCAGTGTTTCTCAACTTTGACAACTTTAAGATGTGTCGACTTAAAATCCCAGAATACCTCAGCCAGCGTCTTACGGTTGCCAAGATGGAGAAACATTGCCATTGATAAAATAAAACAATGGGGGAATCCATATTTAATTAAAGCCCCCTTTTAATTCCTAGGGGTAAGCACTTTAAATTATGCCAGTGATATAAACAGAGGCTGAGACTGATTTAAAGGATGACTAAAATGGCTTGGCAGCAGTAGCGTAAACCTAGTTCTAGCCTAGCCTAGTCTAGCCAGACCATTCTATTAATGGGTTTATGGCTTTACACATCATGCTATCCACAAACCACAGCTTGTTGGTCACAAATTATGTGGCTGGTTTCAGAAATTATGCTAAGCCAAAACAGACAAATCTTATTATGGCTTAATGTAAGGTATGAATAAAGTTATGATGGTTTTTCTAATCAGATTTGATGTACCTTGTTATTATATACCTTTCATCTAAACCATGTGAAAATTAAGGTGTATATATAAGAATATTAGAAAAAAACATTTTTCTACAAAAGTGAGTAGCTTTTTTATGAACTTGCTTAAACAGACTGGGGAATAAAACCATTAAATCATATCTGGAAAAGGTCCACTTGTATACAAGTCCAAGTCTAAGTACTACATGATTTTATTCTAAAATTGCCTCAAATAGTGGTAAATTAGTTCAGATATCCATTCAATTCTTCTTACACCCAGCAAACTCATAGAGGTTTCAGTTTAAGTTGCCTTTGTTACAACTGGTCTCAGAGTTATATTGACAAAAAAAGCATCTATAACAAATTACTCTAAAATCTTGAAATGTTTGAACAACAGGCCAAAATGCTAGTTTTATTCATTACAAATAAATTCAAGGTAAGATTAAATATCAAACAGCAATAACATAATAATCCATTCCCCCCAAATATTAAAACAATAATAGCAGCACTATTAGAATCACCCAACTATCTGAAGTGAAGAGTTCAGCAGGCACAGAAAATGTTTACAAGGGCATTCTACAATGTAGAAGTATTTGATGCCAGTATAGGTCAATGAGTACTTTGCCACTGGCATCAGATCCTGTGGATGGTCCATACATAGGACATTTGGAAGACCATAAAACCTATCCAGCCTCTACACAGAGCATCACATTTAGCATACAGCATTTTGGATTAATGGATACTTTGAGTATGGGGTTAGGAGCTCTACACTCACATAATTTTGGCCAATTCCTTGAAGTCACCTCTCGGCCTTGAAAAAGACATGTTTGGTTTAAAGAGCTTGTGAAAGTTGTATGCAAATGCCACCACTGGGCACCTATTGATCCCCCAACATCCTGGAAGGATTCCATTAATGTCTTCTGCCCCTCCTCCCTTTTATTTTTTCCCCTGCTTTTGAACAGAGGTAAAGAGAATAAAATGTAACTATCGTTTTTATTGCCCTAAAAAAATCAGTATGAAGAAGGAATAAAATAGTAAGGGATACAAAGTAGAAGGGATGCTAAATCTATGTAGAAGTAGACTAAAATCTATGGGATCATGCCTTTCTTTCAGAAGGCGGAATCCATCTTCTAAAAGAAAGGCATCCACAGATTATTTTACCTCTTGCAGTACCTTCAAAATGTAATCTGAAATATTTTATAAATAGTGTTTCCCAAACTACTTTTATCCTTTTATTAATAGCTATTTTAATTGTTATATGATTATTTTTATTCTTATTTATTGACTGATTGATTTTAACATGAGTAGGTTTTTTGCATATTATTTATCTACGACGGGTCTATTTGTTTTATGTCCTCTTATTATTATGCAATAATGTAAAATGCAAGGGCTGGCTTTGCCAGAAGCATGTGGATACACATTTGGAAACTAAATACAGTATTGTATTGTTTTGTACTTCACTTTCCATCAGCTGCAGCCAGAAGGACAGTAGCAAGAAACCCTATGATTGGAGTCCAAAACATCAGGAAGGCAATGGTTTTGGAAACATTACCAACTAACTGAATAATTCTGGAGACAATTTCAAATAGAAGAACTATTTGAAATTGTCTCCAGAACTCTGTTCTTCTATGATATGCTATCATCTTAGGAAGGATACCTTGCTAAAATATAGGAACAATGCTCATAATATGTTTTGAATTGCAAAGCCATTCCCAGTTAAGTCTAGATCACTGAGAATATATACAGCATTGAAATGATAAAAATATTATAGTAGTCCTTCCAGATTTCTTAAATCAATAACCAGATTTGCAAATTGACACAAACATGTACATTATATGGATTTTATAGTAGGAGTTCAATTGACAATACTTAATTTCTTCTTTTCCAATGGCAATCAGGCACCCAAACATTTTCTTATCTATCCCAAAATCATCAGCTCTATATGCAAATTTTTATATCACATTACAGATTAATTTAAATGTTTCAATAGATTTTTCCACAGATGCATTCTGATATATGATGATTACAGTCCCCATAAATATCAGCTACCATGGCCTCTGGTTCATGCAAAGCAAGACTAGGAGCACGTGGTTTAGAAAGGCTTATAACTATTGGGAGTCAACTCAGTTTTGAACCATACAGTCCCATTTGAAGTCTTACATAGTCAGGAGCAAAATCTTCTAGTCATAGTTAATTATACATAGCGTCTAGCCATTTCATCTGTGTTTTTAGAATACACATAGAATAGAATACACATAGAATACAATATAAGACAGGAGAAGGAAATATAAGCAATACCTAATTTTTCTCATTAAGTATTTTGGTCTGTAAAACTGAAAAATATACTTTATTCAGACAATGATTATATAGTGATTTAATTTACTTTAAAATATTTTAATGAAGTTAAAAGCAGCCAGATTCAAGGAATGCAATCATTCCTGTCTAGGAGAAACAAGAAGACAAAAAGTTAACACCATATTGGAAGAGGTTAGGGCAGTACAGTTAAGTACTATATAGGACATATAGATTCTGATTAGACAACATAAATTAACCCACCATATTTTATACAATGTGCTGGACTAAACCTAATTATAAGGTTTATACAGGTTGTTGTTGTTCAGTCACTAAATCATGTCCTACTCTTTGTGACTCCATGGATCACAGCACATCAGGTCCTCATCTCCTGGAGTTTGCCCAAATGTTTCGCGTTTGTCCATTATGTCAATGAAGGCTCCTTTTGCCATCACTCTTTCCCAACATCAGGTTCTTTTCCAATGGGTTTATACAGATACCCTTTGCTTAATTACCATTCATTCAGAGATTGTTCCAAGTTATAGTGGCATTGAATGAATGATAGTTATGACCCATCCTTGAAGTTTCAGCCATTGCAGTGTCCCATCACATGATCCAATTTCAGGATTCCCATTTTTCTGAGCACATTGCACAGCTTGACTTGATTGACACAATCTAAGGCCTTTTTAAAATCAATAACACACATACTGACTTCTGATTGGTATTGTTTGACTTTCGCAAATTTGTTAAAAGAAGAAATCAAACCAAAAAAACATGTATTTTCAACTGAAAAAATTAAAATATACCAGTTTTATTCTATTTATATAAAATATTTATAGATATAAATCCCAAATCATACATGAAGAACAAAGGCTGACGTGAAACTACAGCATAGCAACTTTTGTTTCCCTCAGGAATCTGAAACTTTTAGGCTCCCACACATGTGCTGTATATAGCACAGCTAAAAACTGCCAAAGGTTTATAAGAATGGAAGCTGAAATGTCAAACCATCAACTTGGAATGTAAGGTATTTCTACCCTTGAAAAAAATTGGATATCATATCAACTTCAAACATTCACTGTATAATATATATACTCCAAAAAATGCAACAGGTTCTTTTAGAAATATACACTATAGCAAATTCCAAATTTGGTAATCTTTGCTATTTGACAATTTATCTTGAAGTAGAAAATAAAACTGTAACCATCATGTTAAGTGCAAAAATGTTGTAACATGGTAATTTAACTGGTATACATAACAATAAGTTACTAGTGTGAAACATATAGGGGGTATGTGCCTTCAAGTCCATGTTGACTCTGGTGACTGCCTGGAGTTGTTTTGGAAAGGTTTTTCAGAAGTGGGTTGCCATTGCCTCATTTTTACGTCTGAGAGTGAATGGCTGGCCCAAGGTCACCCAGCTGGCTTTGTGCCTAAGGCAGGACTAGAATTCAGTCTCCCAGTTTCCAGTCCACTGCCTTAACTACTACACCTAATTGCTTCAGTATGAAACACAGAACCGTGTAAAATATATTTTCCAGGCAAACATTCATTTTCCCAATAGGTTATCCAGGACAGAAAGAGAAGAACCTCTGGCTTTTCTATAACTAGAAAACTCGTCTGCTGCTGAAGGGAACTATCACAATGGATTTTTATCAATATTCACTTCACCAAAGAAATTTGATTAATTTGTTTGTAATAGCAACTAGAGCTGAAATAACAAAGGGAACTAATTAAGATGACCCAGATTTAGTATATACAATATATTTTCACTAAGAAATGCTGAATGTAAACAACTATCTTTCATTTTGCTTTTGTAAATATATTATAAAGTAAAAACATTTTTAAATGCTTGATACCATAACAATTTCCATCTGAATCAACTGCATTTACAGATATATCAAATGGGTGAACCACAGAGGCTTTTTTTTTTTACTTCGGGGACAGCAATTCACAGTTGATTAAACTGCTCTTCCATATGTCAACTTGGTTCACACATAATATTTCCCAATGACATGATATTCCTATATTGTGTTGAGATCAAAAGAATGCTGGTTAGATTGATACCTAATTACTGTGAAATGGAAAACAGAGGATAGGGACTTCTAAATATCTGCTGTTTCATTCCAGGAGTCTTCAGCTTGGAAAGCACACCTTAACACAGATTCATTGCTTATCTTAAAGTAAGGGAAAGTAATCATTCTTCTTTCTTTCTTTCTTTCTTTCTTTCTTTCTTTCTTTCTTTCTTTCTTTCTTTCCCTTCTTTCTCTGAAAGGTATGAGTTAATAGCCTCCCACTTTTAAATGGTTTCAGAGTAACACACAGCTTCTGTATAGAGCAAATGGTTGAGCATGAAATAACAAATGGTTTACTCACTTAGAAATAGCTCAGAATAATTTTCTTAGGAATATCTTTGTTCTTCCACAGGATACTCCTGTGGAGCACTTAAGAATAGAGGTGGGGGTCTAATCAGAGACCCTTTTAACCATTTTCAAAAATTCAATGCACTTCTTAAAGGTTTATAAAACCTTGCTATTGTTAGTACTGAGAGAAGAATCATCAGGTCAATATATTCTCACACATATTCCTCTTTGGGCTCATTCTCATCACAGTACAGTAATATACCCCATACTAAGCATGTATATCCCATATTAAGTACTGAGTGGACTGGTCTTTCTTAAATCTCCCAAGTACCAGGAACAAGTCATCCATTTTCATCACAACTGTCGACTTCTGACTCTTTATGTTCCAATGGACAGCATCTTGCCAGGTTTATCTCTCAGTACCTGCTACTTTAAGGTGTTATAAATTCATACAGTTTCTTTTATTTTACACTGAAATTCTACTACCATGTTCATTTCATTCCGTAAGTATGTTTACCTGGCATATCTATCACCAATCACAGGTTAGCTACAAATACATCTGGTGGCTGATGTCCCAAGCGACATGGCAACAAGCCATCCACCAATAATCACTTGGGATTCACACTATAATATTAAATTAAAATGCAAAACTATTCATTCATGACCTACAAATTAGAATGTTTGGATTCATACTTTACCTTGAATAAAAACTACATTGACTTAGTAAGTAAAGTAGTTAGTCAATAGGAGAATAGGAATGCAATCTAGTATTCTCTCCCTCAGCCTTGCCCCAGAGAAATGTCTCCTATCCTCTCCCCTTCTCTCCCTCAGGCTTGCTCCACAGAAGCCTCCCCTATCCTCTCCCCTTCTCTTCCTCAGGCTTACCGCACAGAGGCCTCTCCTGTTCTATCCCCTTCTCTCCCTCAGGCGTGCCCCGCAGAAGCCTCCCCTAGCCTATCTCCTCTCCCTCTGCCTTGCCCCATAGAAGCCTCTCCTATCCTATCCCCTTCTCTCTCTCCCTCCCTCCCTCCTCCCTCTTTCTGCAAGATTATTTTTGCAGATTATCTCTGTTCTAAAACACTCAGTTTGGTTTCTATGGCACCTCAGAATACGTCAATTTCAAGGTTGATGCACCATCATAATGTACATATTACCCTTGTGTTCTATGTGTCAGCATATAGTTGTTATAGGTTATCCTGAGACTATCACATGATCCCTGACCACTTCTGCACATCACTAATATGGGGAGAAGATACTGTCAATAATCCTATCATGGGTCTTTGTAGAACTACAGGGTAAAGTTATATCTTATTTCAAACTGAATTACTTTTACACTGATTTTGCTGGTTGAATTACAGGATATATATCCATTATGCAGATGCTTATTGTTACAGATTTAGCTGGGCAAAAGACTGTCCAATTGACATCTTTTAATCTCTGCTTAATATGTCTAAATATCTGACATATGTACTGTACACTCAGCTACCTTTTGTTTCAATGTTTATTATGAAATGTACATAACAATAAAACTTGTGCCACTGCTTTTTACTGTTATATATTTATACAGTTAGAGATGGCTTTATATGTATATATATCAAGCAGAGAGCAATGTATGAACTATTGGTTTTATTTGAGATTATATGAAAATGAATTAGCAATATCTTTTTCACTTTGGGTTGAGGTTTTATTCACAGGTGAATTAAAAAAAATCTGCCTATAATTTAGGAATACTGAGAAAAATCTATCATTCTGCATTAGTCAGATACTTTCATTTATAAACTAATTATAAGGGACAAGTTTTACTAATATACAGATGCATTAAGAAAAACTGCTAACTAATTTCTATTTCATTTACTCTGTGTGTAGTGTCTGTGTGTATGTGAGTATATACCTTATACACACACTCCTACAAACACACATATGTATAATAAAATTTGGTAACAAAAACAATTTAAAATAAGGTACAAGTATTAAAATACCATTCAGTTTTTGAATTCAAATATTATTCTCAGAGTTGAGTTTAATACGCTTCCTTTTTCTTTTTTCTCATCTCATCTACAATATTCCTATGCAATGCTTCTAGATCCAAATTCAGATACTGTTTTGGATCTCTAGTTCATCTTGTCTCCATTCGATACAATACTAAAATAATGCCCTATCTGCTTCTGTTTAAATCTGATGAGTTAGATGCTATTTTACCTCAATCTCCAGTTTGTGTGACTACCTCACTTCATACCAAATTTAATAATGAAAAAACAGAGAGGAGGGTACCCAATTAGATGGTTCCTCCATTATGTTATTGTAAGCCACCTAGAGTAGCCCTATTAGCAAACAAATATAACAAATAAATAATAAATGTTAACTTTCAATGAAGTTTGATCATTTGTAACTTTGAACAATATATGAATCTAAATATGAACATTGAAAACCATAGATCTCTCAGAATATTTAGAAGCAATACATTGAAAGGGTACCAGAATAGAGAAAGCATCTTTAGCATTTCAAGCATGACAAATCTTTTCCAATCATAAAATGGCTGAAAATCTAGAGGTACCAAATATCAAATCTGGAATCTCTTGCATGCAAATTATATCCTCTATCACTGAGCTGTTCTATAATAAGATTTCTTTAAACTTATTATATCCTGCAGTTCCTTTGAAGTGAATATTGGAAGTGATTATAGAACAGTAAATTTACAAAACAGTCTCATATCTTCAACAGTCTTAAAACATTCAGATTAGATAACATGCCGACAAAAACATTTTCCAAATAAGTATTTCAAGTGAACAGACTAAAAACTTCAAATACAGCAAAAGTCCAAAAAGGGAAGTGAAAACAAAAGCAAAATATTCCATATAGTTGAACAGATGCTAAACAATGGTCCTCTGGCACCACCTTTGGGCCTGTCCCTCCAAGCTCCTTCCTGCCAAGGAAGATGATTAGTGATAGAATATATCAGGGATTAAAACAAAGATATATTCTGCTTGCTCTTCAGCCCAGGCCTTACCTTCTTTTTGGAATTCCAGCTCCGATCTCTTCCAAAGCAGGAAACAAACACAACAGTGTCAAAGCCTTATGCACTAACCTCCCCCCACCCCACCCCCTTTCTCTCTTAATGGAACAATTGAACTTTTCTCATTCACTATTTTCTTTCTCTGACTCAACACTACAATTACAAAAACATCAGGGGCAACATGTTTGATATATATATGTGTATGTATGTGTGTGTGTATATGTATGTATGTATGTATATATATATATGAACAAGCAATTGGGAAAAAGCCAGCTGCAATGGGAAGAGTAATTAACTGAAAAGATTCTACTATAATTTAGGTAGCTTGCAACATTTATTCAGATATGTCTCCTACACATCTGTTAAATGAATGTTCTTTCAGAGAAGCTTAAGCTATGTTGGTGGAAGAAAGTTATTGTGTGGCTGCTTTTGCAAATGAGTTTCTTTTTAGATACACATGCATTCATCCTATTAGCCACCCAAGGATTGTTGAGAACAGTTAGACTGAGCTACCATAGCAACTAGCATATGCAGTCCTTTGAGGTACATGGCAATTCAGAACAAAGCCTGTCAATGAATATAAGTAGCTTTGTTAAGAATGGAATGTTTCTGTAGAAAAAAAACAGTACCGGAAGAGAAGGCATCTCAATGTTGGGTCTTCGCTCCAAAAAAATCTCCCCACCTTCCTAATCTGCCACTATCATCTGTGTTTGGCAAATGAGTGGTGTATTTACAATAATTGCAAAGGCAATTTTTCCATTTGCAAAACTGAAACTCTGCAGAGTTTGTAGGCAAGTCATCTTCCATTGATGGGAAATATAACTGAATTCTACTTCCTGGCTTTATAGAAAGTAAGGGAGATGATCTTGACAGAGATATGCAAGATTGTTGCTAGCGTAATGAGGGATGAAACATATTTTAAGTTCATAACAGACAGATAACATTCAGAATTGATTCAGACAGATACCTCCCTCATTCATTAATGTATAAAAAGGGGATGAGCTACAGGTACAATCAAGACTTGCAAGATTCTATTATTGTAGCCAATTTCAATAAAAGTAATTTTAGTCTTCATATAGAGTTGATTTCTTCATCTGATCTACCTAATTTTGCTCACAGGCTTCTGGACTTCAGCAAACATTAATCTCTCCTTCATTTCATAGAACAGCAGTCCCCAACCTTTTTGGCCCCAGGGAATGGTTTTGTGGAAGACATTTTTTGCGTGGACCGTGTGTGTGTGTGTAGGGATGGTTTTGCTTGGTTGCCCACCGCTCACCACCAGCTGTGTGGCCCAGCTCCTAACAGGTCATGGACCAATACTGGTCCATGGCCCAGGGACCCATGTCATAGAGCCTTCAGTGTCCTGTTCCAGATGCCTACCTGGAGGCATTCTAAACAGACTTCCCAATCCCAATCACAGCAGCAATTTAAAATCATATTTAATAGACCCTGGGAAACGTGCCTGGTTGCAAAACCATTTCACTTCAACCCTCAGAAAAGGTTTCTCAATGAAACAGACTGGAGTCTTTGCAGCCAGAAGCTATGGCTCTTTCTTGTATGTTTGTTATTATGATCTATGGAAAACAAACATTTACAGGAAAACAGAAGCATGCTGGCATTTTTATTATACATTTTCCATTTCAGCCTTGTCTGACATTTTGGGTTATTTGCTTGAACATCCACAAGATTTCAGTTTGGAATATAGTTTCAAATGAGCTTTTTAAAAATCCACATCCACTTATCAGAACTGTTCCGCTTCCTTCCAAAGTTTGCAAGATCGCAAAGTCTTTTCAACACTATGCCAATATTCTCTGCAATATCAAGGATCACATTTGGAATCTTCTGCATCACAAATATCCTCTACCATTGAGCTGTTCTATAAAGTTTCTTTACTCTGCTGTTCATCTGACGTAAATATTGGGAGGAACAGTTGAACAGTTACAGTTCAACTGTAACAGTTGAATCTGCCTGTGTTAGGGGGAGTAATAGTATGCTTCTTGTAATACCTTAGGGTTTTTTTTTTTGTTCCAGGTAAGAGTTGATATCAGGTAGTCCACTTCTTGTGTCATTATAAATAAACAGTACAGCTCTCCTATTAAATGTTTCTCTTGTTAGCTTTTGCGTATTAATTTCTATAGTTCTATGATAAATGAAATGTTCATGACATAAATTTTGCTATTTTAAGTACAACCTCTCTTTAATGAAACATTCATCTTATTAACTAATTTTGTATGAAGACTGAAAAAATCAGATAAACTATTTGAAGAGTTAACTTTTTAAATTAAAATGTATTTTAAAACTTTCTGCATGTTCTCCTTTGCCATTGGGAACAAAATAAGTCATCTATATATTAGAAGTAATCCTTACTTAATGTCCACTCATTCAGTGACTGTTCAGAGTTACAATGGTGCTGAACAAGGAGACATACAATGGGTCCTCATAGATACAGTCATCATAGCATCCCCATTTAGTAACTGGACTACAATCATAATGTTGTACTGTCCCATGACATTTGTGATCTTCACTGCTGATTTTCAACAAGCAAAGTCAAGGAATTTTGCAGGAGGTCACACATTGTGATCACATAACCACAGGATGATGCAGTTCTGCAGGATTCACCTAATATGGAAACTGGAACTGCCAAAATTGATATTGTACATCATGTGACACCATGTCCTTAACTGTGTCACTTAGCGACAGAGTTCCGAGTCCCAAATACTATTAGTAAGCAAAAACAGCCTGTATATATGGTACATATAACAACTTTCTACTCTTGGTTCCTCCAAGGCTTCACCTCAAAAATTCAGCAAAACTGATATTTCAATCAAAATTTAAAGTGTAAGATTCCTACCAATTTTCAGTAGGATCTAAAAAAAAGCTGTTGCATTAAGCCACTAATAAATTTAACTCATTTTAAAAATAACATTAATCCTCCTTAAAAGCTCTGCAAAGTGGCTGAAAATCTATCATGCCCCCCTCATGTAACATCATTGCCCTGTATCATTTGCTTGCTAAAAAAGTAATTTAAAAACTCTGCTGCTCCTCCTTTTCTCTAAAAAGAACAGGTGCACAGGCAGCCTGGCCGGGAGGGGGTGGGTGGTAGTAAGCAAACTGATATTTTCCCTAAACTCTTTTTTGATGCCTCTAGTCTCATGTCCTTGAGGAGAAAATAAAAAGCAAAACACAGACAAGATTGTCTACAAAAGCCTTCCTATTTTCCTTTTTTTATCTCTACTGTCCTTTGTACTGTTTCCCAAGAAGATTAATGAGTGCTTAACATAAGCTAGCCATTAGTCTAAATTCTGATGACATCTGGAACTATGCCCCCCCAATAAACTGAGAACACAATACTTGCCTTTAAACTATTAAAATGTAAGGTGCCTTAACTATAATCTAAAACTATTTTTCATTTCAATTGTTTGATTTAGCAAACTAAAACATTGTAAGATATGGACCACTTGACATTCCAAGAAACACTATTGTGTGCACTCCTTTTTGATCAGTCACCAATAACAATTTCTGTGCACCTGGTTTCCTGACAAGAGAAAAATACATGAGACTCCAGGATAATCAGTCTTTCAAATCATGCTTGTAACTCCTATTGATCTTTAATCTGATTAATTATCTAATTTAAGTAAACTATTTATTCTGGTCATTTCTATTATACATAATGCTTCATCATAGCATTCAGTAATATATCAGCCAAAGAGACTATGCAGATGAAATTTACTGAATATTCACTAGATTAACATGTAATCAAAACCAGTCAACTACATTTTAAACTAGTGTATATGAACCCAGAAGGGACACGGTGGCTCAGTGGGTAAGATGTGAGCTTGTCAATCAAAAGGTCAGCAGTTCAGCAGTTCAAATCCTTAGTGCCGTGTAATGGGGTGAGCTCCCGTTACTTGTCCCAGCTTCTGCCAACCTAGCAGTTTGAAAGCACGTAAAAAATGCAAGTAGAAAAATAGGGACCACCTTGGTGGGAAGATAACAGCATTCCGTGAGCCTTTGGCATGTAATCATGCTGGCCACATGACCACGGAGACTTCTTCAGACAGCGCTGGCTCTTTGGCTTTGAAACGGAGATGAGCACCGACCCCTAGAGTCGGGAACGACTAGCACTTATGTGCGGGGGGAACCTTTACCATACCTTTATATGAACCCAGACCACATGATGAATATATAGAATATATATAGTTCAGTGAATTGTGTAATTCCAGAGATTTATATTATCAAATCAAATCATGCAGATACAAGCAATATGGTTTATAAATTAGTTTAGTGTGGCATAATCAACAATTCATAGCTTAGTGCCATGTATGAAGCCAACTTTTCTCCAAAATGTAATGCAGCAAACTATTCTTAACTATCTCATTGCCCAAGTGATTAAACAAATATCACAGCAACAAGGACTGGCTTCTGCCTTCAACTTTTTGTCTTGTTTACCCAATACATCTACTCAACAAATTTAACTAGCATGCATTGCCAACTTACTGCCTCTTCCTTGGGTTCTTTACTCAAAGTCCTAGCTTACTATATTATCTAAATTCAAAGCAGCTACCACATGAAATTCACAGAAAGCAGAGGTTGCAAAGCTTGCCATATTTGAAATATCAATAATCTTTTGACTGGGACATAAATGTGATAAACTTAAATTCATAGCTACTCTGGATTTAAAGGGCATTACATTTAAAATTTTGGTAAAAGCTGCACATGACAGAAAGAGAATTATGCATACTTGTTAATCTGACTTTTTGGATTAATAGGTTGTACAAATAAAATTTTTATTTTTGGCTGCTGGACTGGTGGGGGTTATTTCACTGCATTATTCAGAAATCAGTACTATGACTAACCACAGTTGCCCACCCCCTTGCCATAGGCCAATGTCTATGAACAGCCTCAATCTCAAAGAATTCTGGGAGTTGTAGTTTGTGGATTGCTTATCCCTCACAGCGTTAAATTGCATAGACTAAAGGGTTTTTCCAAAAGGCTACTGAACTTTGTTTTTTTTTCCATTTAAAACGTTTCACTTCTCATTTGAGCAGCTTCTTCATTAAAGCACCTTTGGGACAACCAGAACTTGGATGCAGGGGTGAAATCCAGCAGGTTCTGACAGGTTCTGGAGAACCAGTAGCGGAAATTTTGAGCAGTTCGGAGAACTG